>JAOUQT010046088.1:0-10949 GCA_025769995.1 Xyliphius kryptos
GCCACTGTCGCTTCGGCTTGCTCTTTGGGGGTTTAGGCTTTGGACTCTGTAAAGCTGCTTTGTGACGACACACTGTTATAAAAAGCGCTATATAAATAAATTACTTGAACTTATAAGTCCAACAAGGCCTGTAATTTTATTTTATTTTTTTTTATATAATAATAATAATGGTCAAGTGGGTAGTGCTATCAGCAGTCAGTGGTTTTTATGTGGGGAGATTGTATGTCCTCTCTAAGTGTCTGTTCTGCTACATGTAACTAGGAGAATCAAGGAAATATAAAATAATTCCATTATTTAAATGTGTTTGTCTGTGTGTCTGCCCGATCGTAGTCTGGCAACCTGTACATAATGCATGCGTTTGCACCTAAAGAGCCCTGTGATCCAAGACCCCATAGTGGATGGATGGATAGACTAACAAACGGTAAGAAAATTGCTTATTAAACTAAGGTTATGGCAAAAATGTTGATGCCTTACTTTCTAATTTGACGCATCACTGTAGTAGCTCTTTATTCTAATAAATTATACAACTGGGCTATGAGTTACTATATTCTCCTCGTATCCATGTGTGTTTTCTCTGGCTTCTCCGTTTTCCCTTCACAGTTAAAAAAAAATAGATTCAGGGTGAATTAGATGCTCTTAATTGCCCCAATGTAAGTTGCTCCTATCTATATGATAGGGCAATTAAGAGCAGCCAATTCAAGTGTGTGTGTCTGTCTGTGAGAGCGAGCGAGTGAGTGTGTGTCTAACTCTAGTCCCTAGTATAGAATTAAGCGGAGATGAGATTGTACAATTGCATGGTGTCCACTACTGGCACTGTCAAATTAACAAATTTATTTCAAACCTGAAAGAACATGTATTAAAACATATTAAAACATCTTCACATTATGATTTGTTATTTTTTGTAACTATTTTTTATAAATGAAGCGACCACTATACCAATTAGCAATTAGCTAGTTGGACAAGTTGTTTTAAAATTTGATTTAGCTCTAACAACAAAATTTGAAATGTGTCTATAAAACATTTTTGTCTGTGAGATCAGACCAGCTGTTGAAGCTTATAATTATTTTTCTTAGCAATTGATTCAAACATTAATTAGGTTTAGTACTAAAGAAAAAGGCTGCTTGTTTTAATGGCTGTCTACAATTTTTTGATCCAGAAAAATTTGCTCGAATTTTTGAGGAATCTGAATAAGGAACACTCTACAGGCCAATATTTTATTGTGAGCGTATAACCTGAACTCTCATACATATTCTTTAGTACATTCTCTGACTCCTTGTTTATTTCTGTCTCCACTACATCTGAATGGGAGTATGCTACATGTATCGAATTGTTTTGATTTTCAAAGAAATTATAATTTATTCCCCACAGCTCTTACAATTTTTTATGCTTCCTCTCGACACACAAAGCACTGACAGCAAAGTCCTACAAAAAGTTTTGAGCGTGCATGAAGAATTACACTACACTTTCCGTGCTTCACTGATACAATCCGACAATCTGGCTTATTTCACATTATCTTCACACTTACTGACAGAAATTGGAACACAGGGTAGAATAAATTAGTTTTTTTTTTTGTATGTATACATTTCCATGTATACATATATACATTTACAATACATATAAATACACTGCTAGATCCCATCCCAGATGTCAATAAATACAATATTTCAGATGAAAATCTTTCTTTAGTAGATAGTGGAACGCATTGAGAACAAAAAAACATAAAAATTATCAAAATGTAAATCAAAATAATTATCCCATGGAGGTCTGGATTGGAATCATACTCAAAATCAAAGTGGAATATCAAATGACAGGCTGATCCAACTTCAAGACAAGACCCCCTCCATGTCTCCTGGTATCTGATCCATGCTCTGGACACTGTGCTGACAGACACAGTAAACCTTCTTGCCACAGCTCTCACTGATGTGCCATCCTAAATAAGCTGTACTACCTGAGCAATTTCTGTGGGTTGTAAACACCGCCTCATGCTACCTCTATGGTAAGAGAATTGCTACCTCCATGGAAACAGAATGCAAAAGTGACCAAACATCAGCCAGAAAGGAAGAAAACAGAGAAAAAGGTCCATGGTCACCACCTGCAGAACCACTCCTTTATAGGGGTTTTCTTGCTAAGTCCCTCTTATTTCTACCTTTTTAGTTTACACACATGCACACATGCAAACTAAGTAGGGGGAAGTCCAAAGTGCATAGGCTGGCGAAACCAAAGCCATCTAAAATAGACTGTGTAACAGTTGAAATGTGTTGTGTAGTCATATGAATAAAAATTAATGCATGTATTTTATGTTGCAGTCTATTTGCCATAGAAAATGGTGAATTGGAGACAGCATATGCCAAATACAAAATGTGATTTTATTAAACAATTTAGCATTTGGTTGACGTGAATCTGCAGATATATAAGAACCATAACTACCACAACATTTTTCAGCCTGTTGCAGACTCCAATGGCACAAATCTGCACTTGATTGCTGCTCCACTGCCACATTCCTTCCTTGCAAGCTTTAGGTCAATATTCCAATCTAAAGCCAACATTTCCGAAAGATGGGAGTTGTTTTTTCCACATTGAGTTAGTAACATGGAATGCAATTGTGGGTCAGGTTTGGATGCTTTCCAAAACTGCAAATCAGCTGCAAAATAAAGGATCCGTGAAAATAGGATCTGAACATTGTACACAGAATGCTCAGCTGGGCAGAGCTTTATCATCACATCCCCATCCACTGGACCAGTTTAGATAGCATAGCCAATGGGCAGGTTACCTGACAATTTGATCTCACAAACTGTCAATAGCCCTCTAAAGTGCCCCACCACCCTTTTTTAAGCTCAAAACTCAAGAGGTTGCTTGTTGCAAAAATCCACTGTAATTTGCAATGCATATGCTTAGGCAGAGCAGGAAATTGTGAAGCATTCTGGAAAGGTGTAATTTCAGCAGAGAGGTACCAGACCATTTAAGGAGAAAAATAGTCATGGTGACTGTCGATTCTCACCCTAAAGAAACAGTGAATTAAATCATGCATCAATGCCAGGCATAAAAGAATGGTCCACATTGCATAGTGTGTCCACTTTCATTTTTATTCATCCCAAAAGCAAAAGAGGGAAGCATTAACCTCTGCCTCTTACTAAATTTACCCCTTTGTGTTCAATGGTTATGAGCAAGACAATGCTACCAGTGAGTGTCACCTTGGAACCTATTCCCTTCTCTATTTCTTTCCCTTTGCCCAGGCTTGAACCAGGCCTTAATGCACCACAGACTCTCCTGGCTTCATCAAAGGCTCTACATCCTTTTGGCATTTACGGCTGCCAGGTATAATCCTATTTCCAAAAGTTGGAACACTGTTGAATGTGAATAAAAACAGAATACAATGATTTGCAACCCATGTTTTATACTTTATAAGACCTAAACTAAGACGCTTAATGGAAAATATTAGCTTATTTTGAATTTGATAGCAGCAACACATAAATGATGAGACAGAGATTGTTCACCGTTGTACAGAATCCCTTCTTCTTTTAACTACTATCTGTAGAAGTCTAGGTAGGGAGTGAGGAATCCAGTTGCTTTGGTGTTGTGTGAGTAATACTTTCCCATTCATGTCCAATGCAGAATTCTAGATGCTTAACAATCAATGTTGTCTATTTTATTTATTTTATGATGCACCAATTTTTTTCTTTTGGTGAAAGGCCTGAACTGCAGGCAGGCGAGCTCGGCATGCAAAGAGATGGATGCAGTATGCAGTTTTGCATAGTGTTGCTGAAATACACAATGCCAATCCTGAAAAAGACATTGTCTGGATCAGGAGCAAATCAGCAGCAAATGTTGCTCTAAAACCATCAGAAATGCAGCCTGTAACTGTTCACTGATAACAAGCTGAATGATCCCTCTCCTCTTTAGTCATGGGATCCATTTTTCCAAAAGGAATTTTAAATTTGAATTCATCTGACTACAAAACCATTTCGCCTCAAACTTAAAAATAAGCTTTGGCCGAGGGTATTTCCGAATTTTGTTTACATATGGTTTCATTTTTTGCATTATACAGCGAAAAACATGCTTTGGATTGCATGTCTGTTTTTAATGCGGGGCCACCTGAGGATCCCAAAGATCACAAACATCCAGTTATTATTTTGTCCCTTGTGCACACAAATTAATTTAGATTGACTGTAGAACTTAGCAGTTTTACAAAAATATTTTTCATACAATAGGAAAGTATGTCAGTTTCAACATCTGATTTGTATGTTTATGTTCTATTGGGGGTGTGGGTTAATGAGATTTGCTAATCATTGAAATAATGCAAAGAGATGGTTAATGTTATAAAAGCAATGAGGTACTCAAGGTTGTGCATTATTGTGAATAAATCACAGGAAAGATGGTAACGCAATCTGGTACGCATCATGCCTAACAGCATGTTTTTCCCGTGATTTATTCACAATAATGCACAACCTCGAGTGCCTTACTGCTTTAGTGAATGTTGCCTCGTCATCCCAAGGTCTTCTACTGGATGCCTTTCTGCTTTTCTTACTGAAGCTAGACATTCCTTCTGTGAGACACTTCACATTCCTACTGGCAAGATTGTTAGGCGATCCCCATCCCAGAGGATTAGAGACAGGATTTGTCATACTAAAACAAGATATTTTAATGTACTCCCCTTGATATTCCAGTTTCCAATCATTTTTAAGGTTTTTAAAATGACAGATCTACAAAATATGCTAAATTAATTTTTGTATTTCAGATTAATAAAATATTTTACAGTCCTTTTTCCTGCTCCAAATACAATCATGAAAGTTGTGCAGTGAACATAAATATAGTTGTTTCGAAAATTAATGAACTATTAAACATGGTTATACATAGATATATTTAAAAGGCACCCTTTCCTAATACAACAACAGCCACCAAATGTTTTTAATAGACATCTCTGACCTTCTTGCACCTGCCTTCTGGTAGTTTCTTCCACTGCAATTTTCACAAGCTTTGGGACCTTGAGTTTATTTTTACAATAACAGAATTCTGTTCTTTAAATAAATTACAATCGGATTCTGTTTCCATTTCTTTCTTGTTAATCATGCTTGTGTTCCTTTGGACGTGTGTTTTGAGTCAATATTGTGCTGTAGGACCGTTTTATTCATTCCTAGTTGTCTTACACTTGTGCGCACATTTCAGTTTAAATTTTCTGATTGCCTAGTTCCTGTAAAACGCTCAAGGCAACAAAGAAGCACAACATTACTTCCCTCATTCAAACACCTGTATGCATTACTAAATAGCTCTAGTTTGGTTCCATCTGTTTTTTTTTGCTCAAAGGAATTCAGTTGCTTTTTTGGTATGTGTTTGAACAAACTCCTGTTCTGTTTTTTTTCCACGTTGTCCTGAAAGGTTGTTGACTGTTCCATGAGCAGCAAACTGGTAACATTTTAAAGCCGAAATGCCAAGGTCTTTTGGGGATAGCCTATTAACCGCTTTTACTACTTGTGCTTGAAAATAATCTGGTCTGTTCTGGGCAGCATGGTGGCTTAGTGGTTAGCACGTTCGACTCTCAGCACTGGGGATTCCCGGTTCGAATCCCAATTTGGGTGGAATTTCCATGTTCTCCCCGTGTCTGTGTGGGTTTCCTCCGGGTTCTCCGGTTTCCTCCCACATTCCAAAAACATGGATTCAAGGTAAAATTGAATGCTCTAAATTGCCCTGTATAGTGTATGTATGTGTCTGTGTGAGTAAGTGTGTACCCAGCGATGGATTGGCACACTGTCCTGGGTGTATCCGCCCAGCGCCCGAGACGTTCTCCCCTGGATGGGCATGGAGTACCCTACCACGACCCTCATAAAGGAATAAGCGGAGGATAATTAATGAATGAATGGTCTGTTCTGACAGCTTTCAGTTATAATCATGTAAGCATTGACAACATGGGAGCAGGTGATTCTAATATTAATTAGACACAGGATATTCTAATTTTGTTCTTTGTTCCAAAATGAACAGCAGGTGCCAATAATCATGGGCTGGCATTGTCATTATTTCTTTTTTATTTCTCCTTAAGTTTTCATTTTGTTATTTTTGAGTCTTTTGCAGATACTATATATATTTCACTTTATCCATCCATCTATCCCTTATCTTCTGCTTAATCCTCTACTAGGATTGCGGTGAGGTTCCCAATGGCCATCTAGCAGAGAACGTCTCAGACAGTGAGTCGATACGCCCAGGACAATGCGCCAACCTATCACTAAGCACTCAGTCACACAGCCACACACATGAACACTCTATATGGGAAAATTTAGAGCAGTTAATTTACCTTGAACCCATGTTTTTGGACTCATGCGGACACGGGGAGAACATGGGACCTCCACCCAGATTGGTATTCGAACCGGGAATCCCCAGCACTGAGAGACTTGCTAGCCTCTCAGTACAATCGTGCCACCCTATATCAGTTTATTTCCGAAGATATTTTACATGGTGGGCGGCACAGTGGGTTTGTGATTAGCACCAGGTTCTCCGGTTTCCTCCCACAGTCCAAAAACATGGATTCAAGGTAAATTGAATGTTCTAAATTGCCCTGTATAGTGTGTGTATGGGATTGAGTTTAACCAGCGATGGATTGGCGTCCCGTCCTGTGCGTATCTGCCCAGCGCAAGTAACGTTCTCCCCTGGATGGGCATGGGGAACCCCACCATGACTCTAGTAGAGGAATAAGCAAAAGATAATAAATGAATGAACGAATATTCAAAAATTTTTTGGTACGCCCCGATATGAACCCCAGCTTTTAGTAGGACTAATAGAAATGTGGTGCAATTACATTTAGCCCCACACTTTCCGCAATATGGTGCACTTTTGGGAGATTTCTTTGAGAGAAGGCTATCAAGAACTAATACCCCGAGCTAAACCAACTCACAATTTATTAGCCAGCACTTGGAAGATTAGTTCATTTTATTTGCAAGCCAAGCAAATCAGAGCCCCACTACACTCCCTCTGGAGGCAGGAAGTTCAATCCTTCATGTTTACTCACTTTTATTGCTTTTCCCCATCTCTTTTTTTCCTTTTCGCCGTAATGATATCATGTCTCAAACTTATTAAACTTTGGGCACGAGGTGCCGTTTTTAATTTGCATTAGACCCGCTGTTAGGCGAGGGCCAATTTTTAATTTGATTTGAATAATTCACACGTCTGGAATGTAGAGATTTGGAGAGCAGAGTCCTTACCACGCAGGGTTATTAGAGCGAGGATGCCTAAAGGCTGGATATATATTTGTGTATGTGTGCGTGTACAGTATGTACATTACCGTGTCATATACTACCATCACCAGGAGAAAAGTGGAACGAGTCTGCTGGAAAAGGACATGCATGTAAAATTGCACGGACTGCAAAAAATCCTTCCGCAGCTTTAAATTACACAATACGGCCAAACACCTAGAATAATACATAATAGCTGGCAGAATTAAAATCCCCATTTAAAATACGTCTTAAACAGGATGAAAGCAAGTGCCAAGGTTAGAAAAATCCAATACAACATTTTTATAAACCTTATAAGACGACCAGGATGGAGCCAAGCCCTTCCCCAGTGTGTTGCGACAAAATTATAGGCGGCAAATTCAATATACGGCTCGACGGGAAGTTATAATAGCAAACAAATTATAATTAAAATGGGAGCAGACAATAATTTGGCCATATATAGTGTGTATTCCATTGCACCCTGCGATCTGCATATAGGACTGCGGTTGTACATCGTAGCCGTGTGATGATGGTAATGTATGAAATGAGTTTCCTCAGTGCCATTAGGTGCACTCCATGGAAACTGAATAAAACATGACTTGGGATGAATGCGAGAAATAAATAGCGGACGTTTCTTATAAGGGACACGATGCAGGATCTCATTGCCTTGAGCTCGAAAAACCCGACGCCGTTTAATCCTCTGACCCTCTGACAACAGTGTGTGCTTCTGAGCCGTGTGCTTGCATGCTACCCATCAGACAGAACACGAGCAGCTGCTGGGAGTACATCGCAAAGTCGCTGTATGTGCCCTTTAAACCGAGATTCCTGCCCTTTTCTAACGGCCGCGACGCTTTGGGCCGTCCGGATCGTCGAGGTCTGGACTTGAAGTGTCTTCATTATTATTAAACCGGAGTGCAAACCAGTCTGTCTGATCCGGAGGCGAGGTCGTCTCTGGCTTCGGTTATGAATTGTGAAAGAATTAACTGGGTCGATATATCATTGATTGTGCATAAGTCGCCCTGAGGAGCAGGCTGGATGTTTAATCAATACGAGGCGTATGATAATGGTGTGGTGTTGGGCCATGGGCCAGGATTCACGTAACGCTGGTTAGGGGGGCATTAGGGTTCAGATTTTAGAAAGTCCTGTACACAGAGGTATACACTGCCTGCACAAAAAATACGTACATATATGCAAATACTTTGGTGAAAATATTCGCTTTGATAATAATACAGCTAGCGTGGCTTAGTGGTTCACAAGTTCGCCTCTCAGCCCTGCTGGATTTCCGGTTCGAATTCAATCTGGGTGGAATTCCATGTCCTCCCTGTGTCTGCGTGGGTTTACTCCAGGTTCTCTGGTTTCCTCCCACAGTCCAAAAACATGGATTCCAGGTAAATTAAATGCTCTAAATTGCCCCGTAGTGTGTGGGGCTGTGTGGTGAGTTTGTGTGTGTGTCCAGCGATGGATTGGCGCCCTGTCCTGGGTCTATCTGACATGTTCTCCCCTGGATGGGCATGGGGAACCCCACCGTGACCCTAGTAGAGGAATAAGCAGAAGATAAGTTTTTTCTTGCCACTGTCGTTTTGGATTGCCCATTGGGGTTTGAGGCTCATAAAATCTCAATTCGCTTCTCAGCGTTGCGGATTCCCGGTTTGAATCCCAATCTGAGTGAAGTTTCCATGTCCTCCCCGTGTCTGCGTGGGTTTCCTCCAGGTTCTCCGTTTTCCTCCCACAGTCCAAAATCATGGATTCCAGGTAAATGAAATGCTTTAAATCGCCCTGTATAGTGTGTGTGTGACTGGCTCGTTTCGGCTTGACCATTGGGGGTTGGGGCTCATAAAATTATAATTCGCATCTCAGCATTGGGGATTCCCGGTTCGAATCCCAATCTGGGTGGAGTTTCCATGTTCTCCATGTCTGTGTGGGTTCCTCCCACAGTCCAAAATCATGGATTCAAGGTA
The DNA here is from genome assembly GCA_025769995.1 of Xyliphius kryptos. Taxonomy (NCBI): domain Eukaryota; kingdom Metazoa; phylum Chordata; class Actinopteri; order Siluriformes; family Aspredinidae; genus Xyliphius; species Xyliphius kryptos. The sequence continues at coordinate 9,155 of JAOUQT010046088.1, forward strand.
AATGAAATGCTTAACATCACCCTATATAGTGTGTGTGGCTGTGTGTGGCTGTGTGAGTGAGTGAGTGGGTACCTGTCCTGGGTGTATCTGCCCAGCGCCTGAGACGTTTTCCACTGGATGGGCATGGGGAACCCCACCATGACCCTCGTAGAAGGATAAATGAAAGACCTTGAACTCAAAACAATGTCATGCACAACAAGTGATGTAATTAAAGCTATATATTTTTTGTCCAGACAGTGCATGGCTGATTTATTCCAGAAAATGTATTCAAGTCATTGTTTTCTTCTAAACTCAATACAAACTGTGAAAACAAAGGTTGTTACCACAAAGTGTGAAAGTCTAAATTTGTCTAAAATGGCTTTGAATGCAGTTACGCATAGAGGGGGGTGACCTGATGCACCGCTGCATCCTATTGACAGAGAAGAAATGTGACTTTGAGCTTTTATTATTTTCCTGTGCTTAAACTGACCGAGTTAAACATCGGAGCAACTTCAGAGGCCCAGAGCATAGAGCACAATGAAATAGAGCTGCGTGTCCCAAATAAAGAGAAAAACAGTCTCACGAAAGGGAGGAAATGGAAAATGACTGAACCTACTGTTAACAATCTCTCATTTACATATTCTACTCCACTAAAATAGCTTTTAAAATACCTTTTTTCTTATTTTTTTTTAACTATTTTGTTTAAATATTCTGAAACCCAGTAGTTAGAAATGTAAAAGGAAAAGAACGTAATATCTTTCCTCTTATGACCTGAAGCAAGTATTCCATCTCACGTCCGTTTTTAAACATGTAACATCATTAGTAGTAGTTTTTGTAGTATTAGTGTCATCATTAATACTATATAATACTGGCGAACAATAAAAAGGTTTGGTCCTTTGGTCCCTCGGAGTGAAAGATCTTTTTTTTTTTCAGTTACTTTACCACTGGAAACCACAGAAGACCAAAAGTCCTGGCACGCTCGCTTGAGAGAGACGGCGACACGAGAAAGGAAACCGGGAAAGACAAAGTAGTGGCACTAAGCTTTCTTGCACCTTCCCTTTAGATGTCCAAGGTCGAACCCTCATAAGTCCTGAATCATTAAAAGTGAATAGCGCCTCTTCAGGAATATAGTGTATGCGTATAGAATGTGTATATAGAAATCTATGCGGTTCTTACTGCTTTTGTGTTGGTTGTGTAACCCAGTCATAGCCAGAGAAGCTCTGTAGTTCAAAAGTCCCTTCGTGTTTCAAGATTCTGGTCCTTTGTTCTTAGTCCACGCTGCTTGTAGTTGATCTGAGGGCTGCTGCTGGCGCCCCGCTCCCACAAACATCTTCACCAATGAAATGCTGATATGTCTTCGAAAAAAAAAACCTTTCATCTTCTTTTTTGTAGCATTTTTAAATTTAGTTTCAAGGGAAAAAAAACAAACTCCACTGTAGTTTTTACGTTTTCAGAACCTACAGAAAAAAAAAAAACGAGATTAAGTTCATTATAAAATTCGAGCGATGGAATGGCGCCCTGTCCCGGCGTCCGAGACGTTAAGATAATGGATGGACGGATGGAATTCCAGATATTCCATATCCGTATAAATTGGCAGAAACTAAATATATATTAAACTAGCCGACTACCCGTGCGTTGCTACGGTGACTCACTTGATATACTGACCCTGAGATTTGTTAATAGTCATTGCGAAGCACATTTTGGATTGGGTCTCCTGGTGGGCCCTGTGGGAATTTTTAGGAATTTTTGATATCTCTATGAGTGTAGAGGTCGTCCTGTACATCTCTGCCAAATTTGAAGTATGTGATGTGCGTGG
>JAOUQT010046106.1:0-21264 GCA_025769995.1 Xyliphius kryptos
ACTGGACAGGTTGGTTTCACAAAAGTGTGGTTTACTTGGAGTTACATTGTGTTGTTTAAGTGTTCCCTTTATTTTTTGAGCAGTGTATTTCATAGCACTGAATTTATATAGGTAGAAAAATATCCAGTTGTGACCAGCAGATTGGGGTGGCACAGTGGCATAGCATCAAATAAATTTTCTCCTTATGTTTGCATGGGTTTTCTTCAGGTTCCTTTCACAGTTCAAATTGAATTGAATTGCATTAAAATGCCCCTATATAGTGTGTGCCTGTGTGAGTGATCGTGTGCCCAGCAATTAATTGTGCCCTGTCATGGGCGTATTTGCCCAGCGCCTGAAATGTTCTCCCCTGGTTGGGCATGGGGAACACCCCGGCAACCTTAGTATACTATTAAGTGGAAGATGAAAAGATATAATAAATTATTAGACATCATGTACATTTTAATAGAACTTTCTAAAAATATTTCATAAATATAATGTAATATGAACTTTTTTGGACTCTGGAAGGAAACCCATGAATACAGAAAGAAAATGCAAAATTACATTAAAAAAAAGGTTTTTGTTGTTCTTACTACTAAATACTAGAGAACTGCTTTTAAAATCTAAGTAGCACCATGGCCAACAATTTATGCAAAAGTTTAGAAAACCTTGTTTAAGTGATATTTTTTTGTCATTAACACACATATCTCCATATTTGCACATTTTCTGCAAATCCTTGGGAACATTTTTATCTGATAAATGGAACTTCCTGTAAGGTATAGGGCACATTTTGTTATACTTTTTCCAATATACTTAATTTATTGTAATATATTCGATGTAGGTAGTACGATTTACAAGCAAGATTTATTAACATAAGCATGAATTCTCCGCTAGATGGCGACATAAAACACCTAAGACTTAATTCCAGGTTTAAAGGGAAATCATAAAACTACATTAGATATCTTTGTGAAGGCGTACACGTGGGGTCAGACCTCGGAATTTAACCCTTATTGTCTTGGCCCTGCCTGAGAATGAACTTCTGTAACTCAGTAATCTGATCAACAGCATTATATTTTAACTAATGTTATGTCATTATGATGGGCAGCATGATGGCTTAGTGCAAGTTCGCCTCTCAGCACTGGGAATTCCTGGTTTGAATCACAATTTGGGTGGAGCTTCCATGGTCTCCCAGTGTCCGTGTGGGTTTCCTCCGGGCTCTCCAGTTTTCTCCCACAGTCCAAAAAGGAGTAGAGGATTAAGCGAAACAATAAATGAATATATGAATGTCATTATGATATACTATTAATAAATTGTATCATATTTTGACATTAATCCAAGTAAGAAAATACAAATTAAATTATTTACCAGTGAGCATGGTGACATGACTTAAGACTATCCTCAGTCAAAAGTACAGCATTGTGAAAATACACACACAACACATAGTCAGTCTTTTATAAAGTTCTAAATCTTTTGAAATCTTTTGCACTGGAACAAACCCATGTGCCTGGAAAAAAAAAAACAACAACGACGACGACGACGAAAATGAATGAAGTTACACTAAATAGAGCTTATGCCTAAAACTGAATCTAAGAAACAAAACCGTACAGCTACTCATGTAACATTCTTCAAGTATTATGACAGGAGTGTAATGTATATGTAAAGGTGTTTATATTATTATCAGAATGGGAAAAATAGGATCCATATTTTTCTGCCAAATTTGAAGTTTGTGAGGTGAGTGGAAGTGACCAATTTGATCAGGGCCCGTGTTTCAGATTGGGTCCCCTGGTGGGCCCCCCGGTGGGATTTTGAAAGTGAAAACTACTTAGTTGTTCCAATTGCATGGTGGGGAATGACGGTGCCAAGTTTCAATCTTGTAGGTAGTCGGGAAGCGGAAGAATTAGTGATGAATCAGTCAATCTGTGAATGAGTGAAGGCTTTGGGTTTTATAGATATAGATTTTTTTTATATATTTGTTATTGTATATTGTATATTTAACATATAGCTCTACAATTCTACTAGACAATTATACAAAACAATTAATTTTCTGCCTTAGGCCACTCATAGTATGCATATGTTTGCTAAAATCCATTGGCTTGTTTTCGAAAACACCATTATAAATGCTTAATCAGGCAGAATCTAGGCAGTTATTAAAATGCTTCAGGGCGGCACAGTGGCTTAGTGGTTAGCACATTCACCTCTCAGCGCTGGAAATTCCCGGTTAGAATCCCAATCTGGGTGGAGTTCCCATGTTCTCCCCGTGTCTGCGTGGGTTTCCTCTGAGTTCTTCGGTTTCCTCCCACATCCCAAAAACATGGATTCCAGGTAAATTGAATGCTCTAAATTGCCCCATATAGTTTATGTTTGTGTGTGTGGCTGTGTGAGTGAGTGTGTGCCCAGCGATGTATTGGCGCCCTGCCCTGGGTGTATCTGCCCAGCGCCTGAGACATATTCCCCTGGATGGGCATAGGGAACCCCATCGCAGCCCTAGTAGAGAATTTAGCAGAAGATAATGAATGAATAAAATGCTTCAGAAATTGATACTAAAGCATTAATGACTTGAATTTTGTTTTTGTCAGGTATCAGGATATAATCACTGGAAAAGAAAATCCAACTGCCTCAGTAATCAATGAGAAAACGGTAAAATAATTCTATATAAACAAATGCTTTTTATATGTTTCATAAAAATGTGAAGAATTGGGTCAATTCCAAAATGATAAAAATCATAAATCTTTGAAATAAAATTGAAAGTAACATATCTGGGTTTCGAAAAATTCTAAAATGACTAGCTTGTGTTTTTTCGTTTTTTTTTCTCGTTTTTCTTGAGATGGCTCATAAGACAAAAAGAAAAGGCAATTCTTAATTTATTCAATTATTGCTTATTAGAATATGCTGATGAACATGATGGACTTTACCTAAACTTACATTCATTTTATAGACACTTAACAAAAAATACAATTATAAAACTGGTCCTTAAATCTGAGTGGCTGAGCCGCTTGTCTAGCCGTGACATTACTCACAATAATGCACACCTCTGATCACTTCACATTCGTATAAATGTGCGATATAAAATATACTGTTCTTTTAAACTTTTTCATTAACTGCGTTCTGTAATTTGGCCACTTGATAGCAGTAGGAAGGAAATCTTTTACTTGCATCAGGGTTCATTAACAAAACAAAAAAAAGGATTATTTTGCAGAAGGCGAGTTTATTAGTGATTTTGCTTTAAGTTAACGCATTTATGAATCACACTTTTTCTTATCATAGTGTTGGTAACCGTTTTATGAAAGCAATAAGGCACCTGATGCTGGGGGTTAGTGTAGTAAAGCAGTAAGTCATTCCATGTTGTGCATTATTGTGAATAAAACATGGGAAGAGGTGTAACTGTACTCCCCTTGCACATTGTGCATAATAACACCACTTTCCAGTGGTTTATTCACAATAATGCATGCCCTCTCGTCCCTTATTGCTTTACTATACTAATCCCAACCATATAACAAGTCAATTTTAACTGAAATAAACTATATTGTGGAGATACACAGTGTATGTGTTTAATTTTCATCTAAATGCATGATACTAAATCTAAGTCAAGACAAATTTATTTGTAGAGCACCTTTCATACAGAAGCAATTGAAAGTGGTTTACAGAGTAGTAAAAGTCATTTAAAATAATTAAAATTCCATTAAAAAAGAAAAATATGAATAAAATTAAGTAATAAATGGAATAAAAGAAAAATACACACAAAGAGTAAAAGAAAGAATGTATATATGAATGCAGGGGACTTTCTAGCATATCACATCTCCACAACCCTGCAAACCTAATTAATTGGATTATTCCACCCATCTTCTTAATACTACACAAGGGTAGCGAGGGGGTTCCCCATGCCCTTTCAGGTATGAACATTTAGGCACTGGTCTCATACAATCAGGACAGGGTGCCAATTAATCACTGGGCACACTCTCATGCACTTACGCACACCCACACAGACACACACACACAATAGAAAGAGATCATTTAGAGCTGCCAACAGACTTTTTAATCCATGTTTTTGAACTGTGGGAAGAAACCAGAGAACCTGGAAGAAACCCATTCAGACATGGGGAAAATATAGAAACACCACCCAGCTTGGGATTCAAACCTGTATCCCCAGCGCTAAGAGGTGGCTGTGTTAACGACTACACATGTTTAAATAGTCTTTTTTCTCTTAGTTCGAGATTACTGATGTCCTGATCACAAAGTCTGAGGTTCAACTGGACACTAACATTTGCATAAGTGAGAAAAAAGAGCGACTGATTTGGGAAACCAATGGCACCAACTGTTATCTAACTCAAAGTCAGTCCATGGAGGTTCTTCCTAGCCACAGAAACATGAACGTAAGTTCACTCAGGGAACGATTTCATTTTAATGATGTATTACTGCCCAAGAGCTCAAGCAAACCCAAAGGCATACTTAAGAAACATAACACTCCACTTACTGAGAATGCGGGAAATGATCATGAAAGCATTGAAGACCTGAGAGAGCACGCAGAGTTTAATGATCAGCAAGTGATACCAGCAAAAATGATGAATGTGATGCAGGTAAAAACACATAACACATTGTATTTTTACATTTAAGCAAATTGTAGTGCAAATAATTTTTTTTAAGTGTATGACTTCTTTCAAGACAGAACAAACAAAAAGTGTCACAGAAACACACTCTGGGAAAATCTCCTTTGCAGGTTAGTAGACTAAATTCAAATGTAAACTTCATTTTCATCATTTATATATGTCCAAACCCTTTGTCTTTTTATTCACCTCACAATTTTGTGCAAACCTGTGAGAGCAGGCATACTTAAGTATATAAAGATATAGCAGATATTTTTATGCTTTCAGTGTTTTATCAATCATTTTGGAAAAAAAGCTAGAGTTTGCATGTGCCAGAGTAACAAGAGCCTCTTTTGAAAATACCCTATATTGCAAAATCCTTGTTACTTTCTGATTGGCTCATATGTGGTGTGTGTTTCTTTTTGCTTTACAAAAATATCCTTTAATAATATACCTCAGAAATTTACCGCCACAAGACAGCTGGACATTTGCAGGATGCATTACCTTCTGGAATGATAACAGCTCACTAACTACACCTGCCTAAAAGCACTAGGGAAGGAAAAAGACACAATGCAGTGCTTAAAATAGAAAGCTAAATGTCCTTCAGTGGTCAAGTCAAGCCTCTGACCTAAATTTATAGCCAATCTGTGAATGAACTAAGAGAAACACTTTCCACAAATGCCCCTTAGGGGGACATGATATGGAGAGTAACAAATGAGACAACAATAACAGCCCTGGTCATTTATTTATTAGGGAAAGTGTATGTATATGCCAACTGTGGGTTCACATTTTTGATAAGCAAATAAAAAATCATTTAAAAGTAGATTAAAGTATTTTAAAGCAATAAAAAGACAATTACATGTGATTGGGCACATTCTTTCATTCAAAGAACAGGGATTTATCAAAGTCTGATCTTCTGAACACATGTGGAAATGTAAATTTCAAAAGAAGAGTTGATACAAAACCAAGTGTTTGGATTCAACCAATCCATAGTCAGACCATAAAACCTAGTTAAAAAAAAATAAATAAAAAAAAATATCATGTTAAAAAAAAAAGATATAATGTAATATTCTGTAAGGTCACATAGCAACCCAAGGTAAAATCTATTTTTAATGCCTTTTTTTAAATTAGTTAATGTTCATGAGTTCACCAATGGAAGAACATTGAACAATAGTGTATATTAGAAGGTAGCAAGAAGTAAGATACTATTATTTAAAAAAAAAAAAAAAAAAACAGATTTCTGTCCAGTTTTTTTAAGAATCACGAACCAAAAGACTGTGGACTGATGAAACCAAAATATATATTTAAGGTTTAAATAAGAAGAAACGTTACATTCCAGCATATAAATTGTTTATTCCAGTGAGGGTAGTATTTTGATTTGAGCCTGTTGTGCTACATCTGGGTCAGAACAGCTGGCTGTAATTGGTGAAACATAACATTTACATTTAGTCATCTAGCAGACACTTTTATCCAAAATGACTTACAAATAAGAGAACAAGAAATCAGTAGTTAAGGAAAAACAAGCAACACAGTAGTATCATTATCTGATCAGGCATCAATTTTTTTGTCATAGCAATTGCTTGTGAAAGAAATGTGTTTTGAGGTGTTTCTTAAAAATGTTAAGTAACTCAGCCTTCCGGACAGTTTTGGGAAAATTGTTCCACCATTTATCAGTGAGAATTAGCACCACGGTGAGTTTGAATCACAAGGCAACATTTATCACTAGAGCACAGTGTTGAGTTAATTTTAAAAAGATGGATTGAAGGTAAGAGGGGGCAGATCCAAAGATTGTCCTGTAGGCCAGAGTTAGAGTGCCTTGTATTGACTGAAAGCAGCTACAGGGAGAGTATGGACAGAGTAATGGGGTGACACGAGTTCGCTTGGGCTGGTTAAACACAAGTCGGGCTGCAGAGTTCTGAATCAGTTGATCAGTTGTAGAGGTCTGATTGTGTGGGCTAAAGTATTACAATACAATACCTGTTCTGTTAGGAATGTCTGATTTTCCTGATGTTGTGCAAAATAAATCTGTACGAACGAGCGATTTTAGTGACCTGATCAGTTTAAGACATGTGTCAAATCTTAAAACAAGGTCATGGACCAAGTCGGTTGGAGAGATTGTGGTGCCATTAATTTGAAAGGTCAGGTCATGATAAATTTAAATTTTAGCTGGAATTATGAGAAGCTCTGTTTTTGCCAAATTTAATTATAGATGACAGACCTTCATCCAAACAGATTTTAATTCTGATTTATACCAGAAAATTCTAAAGGAAAATTTCAGGACTTTGCATACTTTCTGCACAATTTATAAGTTCATGTGTATTGACAACCTGTCATTTGGTGTCTTTGTAAATCTTCTTTGTTTGTGCCATAATACACTTTCACATATGTATTTTGTGAAAATCAAACTTTCATTAAAATAACAGAGTGCCCACTTACTGCTTGAGAACGTTATTGTACCCTGGATTACAACGGACAGAGTATTACAGTACTGTAGTCTTCATGTCATTTTTCACCACAGAGTTACACCTCAAAAACGCCAAACATGACAATACAGAAACTAAAATAAGGTTTGCGTGATGAGGGTCAAGTGGAGCATGCAGTGGTATGTTTTCACCACTATATTCTCTAGAGCCTGATTGGCTCAGCCTGGTGCAGAAATTTTAGGCCACAGGCTTCCAAAAATAGTCTGCCAACACTATAGCCTATGAGGATGCAGGATAAGAGAGTCAGCTGTCACTAGACGCTATGGGAGATTTGACACACATAGGATACAAACTTAGATAGAAAACCGAGGACCAAGGCTGGCGCACACTGAGGAACTACAACAAGGGATTTGAATAAAAGAATAAGACAAAGAAAGTAAAAACAGCTCAAGTGAGTATGTCCTCACATTAAAATTAGTACTAATACTAAAAATAAGGTGACAATTTAACATTTCAACTATATCTTTCCTTTCTGTTTGACAAGCTTTTTTATTTCTTTGCTGTGAAGAAAAAAAACAAAAATACTCATTGAAGTTTTCAAGTCAACTTTTTCAGAAGCCAATAGATGATTCAAAATCTCTGACTTTAAACTTCAACATGTTTGACCAACATTATACACATGTTGTATTTAACTCTTGGATGACTTGGGCAGGGCTCGAAAGTTAACTAAAAAGTTAAATAATCGGTTTTATGAAACTACAATATTTACTATTAAATAAACAAGTCACATTCAAGTGACAATTCTGTTTAGCAGAAATAAAAATCTACTCACAAGAGCCATTTGCCAGTGATGGTCCTGTTGCGCAGACATTTGTCTCATGAATTTATGATGTTGTCACCATCATTCCCATGCTAAAAATGAATCAAGAAGTCCCATGGCAACTTTAGAATTTGAATGTTCTCTGCAATATTTTGGAAGCAGAAATTCAGGGACAGTTTTACACATTATTAAATTAAAATTAACCCTGCAATTCTTTTATTTCTAGCATTTCTTGTTAAACCTGTAAATGTCTTGAAATAAGCATGTAGATAATTAATAATAAATGAATTGGTGGAAAAACATTTTGAAGCTTGAAATTCTTTAGTTAAAAATCATAGCAGGTAAATTGACCAATCATTTTTAAAAAAGCTAATTAAATTGCATTTTTAGTAGCTAGCTTCTATTTTATTTTGCATTTCTTTGCAGAGATTATATGCAAATATAGACTTCCTCGTTCTATTGCTTTATTTACGTATTCTGCAGTCGTGTCATGTATAAGTGAATGCATTTTCTTTTTTTATTTCATTCAATTTATTATTTCCACCCAAAAATGAGTAGCATTTGGCTTTATTTTTAATTCTAAAATATTGTAGCTTATAAAGTAGTAATCAAAAAAGCAACAAAATTATAAGTACTGTATATAACAAACATCTAGGTGATAAGTATTCATACTTTTTGGCTTTAAACTCAACTTTGAATAGGTTTATTGTAATCAGGAAAAAAAATAATTTGGTTGATATGTATTTTTTTAAAAGGTGGTACTATAGTTGAATTATATTGTCTTTAGTTTAAATACTAAAATATTACAAAATATATTGAAGAAGTACTGACTGGTTTACTATGTGGCAGTGTAATTACAAAAAGCACAGCAATGCCTCACTAAACTTTTACTTAGTTTAGTAAAAATGCAGATTAAAAATGGGTTCATTATGCTTTAATGTCTCTTAGCAGATTTGATCTTCCCTGGTTGCAAATTGGGAGGTCAGACCTCACAACACGTTTGTACTTCATCAACTTCTGCTGTCGGTCAGTGCTCTATTGAAAGACATGATTGATACAGACAGGAAATAAATTCCACACCAAAAATGTGCCACAATATATCTTTTCTGACGGCAACGCAAACCGATTATTCCATGTGCAAATGATTTGAATCATATTTTATTACTCGTGTAAATCCTTAACACACCAATGAATTTATTATAAACTTTATGTTAATACCAATTCGCTTATATTATTCAGGTCGGATTTCATTGAGTTAATCACTTCAGCTGTTACTGCTTTAACTTCTGTGTAATCTCATGGGTGACACAAACAGTCAAACTTCTCAATCAACATTTTTCATCACACATCAGAATGACTTCGTTGACACAGCTGTTTGAAGTTCTATTAGAAGAACCGTGCCATCATTTTAATTTAGCAGCAGTGTGATGACTAAGACTTAAACAACATGAACCTTATTATACACCGTGTCCCTCAGTCCATAACTCTGAATTGGAATAAGAAAGAATTTGGCTTTAAGATAAAGCACAAATACGAAACAATTTTGTATCATCCTGACCCAATATTAAACTCAGTTCTTTATAAGGGGGCAATAATAAAGGAACCAAACTCGCACCCGTAAAGTCCCCGGTTTGATTCCCAGGCCCACCAAATACTATGTCTGAAGTACCCTTGAGCCAGGCACCTATTCTTAATTATTTCTTGAGCGCCGTATACAAGGCCGATCACCACTCTGGGTGCGTGCTCTCACTTCACTAGTGTGTGTATATGTGTGTTTCACTGCATGGATGGGTTAAATGTGGAGGACATATTCCTGTGTGTAAGTACAAATGGATCACTTTATCGCTTTATATGCATTTGTAATCTACAGGCACCTTTGTAGTTTAATAAGAGCAAATAATTAATACCAACTAAATAATTAAAATGGGTTTTAGATGTAATTTCGGACCCTTTATAATCTCAAAAGTGGAATGTAATTTCTTTTTTTTATTTGTCTTTTTGACCTTAGTAAAAAAAACAGACATGTACCATTAAAGCAGCTCCAATACTAAAAATATATTTTGTTGAAATGCTAACTAATAGTCAAACTCAACTTAATTGTCTACCCTAGACATGTTTAATCATTTCAGAGATTTGTTCATACAAATGCCGGTTTATATTAATCAGTGAATAACTTAAAAAACAGTACATTGTAACTAAGAATCTCTCAAAAATCTTGAAATAAATAAAAACGCTGCCTCTTTCAAGCTGTGTAATTAAAGTTTTTTACAATAAAGCTTTCTGGCTCAGGCTCCACTCAGACCACTTTACAAATAAAAGATGCCAGACCAGCAGTGATATGAGCTATAATAAGTTAATCTGTTTCAAAGCTATTCAATATACCATACACATACCATTTTTTTATAAACAGCAAAATGCACACAGCCATTTGTGTAACATATATAAGTACCATTTTTAAAAGATCATGTTTTATATGTTTTATTTTTCCCAGATGACAGAAAATTAGTCACAGAGCTCAGAAATAGTGTGACCCTCTATGGACAGAAGTCCCCTATTTCTGTCAAAGCCATATCTGCACTATATCTGTCCAAAGTGGCAGCTGCGGAGCCTAAAGGAAACCTTTTAAAACCAGTTAGTACTGCTTCTGTTATTCGGTTGCATTTGGTGATATGAATGCATATAAACTTTAAAGTCTGTATTTTAGTGTTTGGGGAATCATTGTTTTTTAATTCAATATTATTTTTTTTACAAATTTTGTTTGAAGAACGTGTTTAATAATTACTGTAATTGATCATACATATTTACATGATAAAAGGTATGTTCTGTTTTATAGGAAGAAACTTTTACAACCAGACCAAAAATTTGCAAGGTAAAAAAGCTTCTTCCTTTTTTTTTTTTACTGAAATTTAATCCTTTGTGATCTGGCATGAACTGACCGAGTCTGTAAAAAGTCTAACCTGATGATATGTGATAAGTAACTCAGTTGTTGCTTGTATACTAGTGTGTCAGCTTACTGCTAAATGAGTCACTAATAACTAAAATATATCAGCATGTGCATCCATGTGTTTATTGTTTAGTCATTTATTCTTATATCAAACACTTTAGAGATAAAATTTTAGATGTGCATTTAGGCCATAAGATAGTTGATAAATTATACAGTGCACTGGTTTTTAGGCTCTCAGTCAACAAAGCAGCTTTGAAATAAATAACATGTTTCAAATACAATTTCAAGAAGTTAGAACTCTGTTTGGACAAAATATAAATTTTGGATTAGTGTAAAAACAAAAAGGCAAAAGAATCTAACATCTGAAAATAATCAATTTTAAATGTTTCATAAACGATAGGGTTATTAAAAAGGGTCTTTTTTCTTTTGACAATTTGGGTTTAGTTTGTTGTTTGGGCGACATTCACTTGAACAACTAATAATGTTCTTAATCATACTTCCAAAAATGCACATCTGCATTTTTGATGTGACACTAAAGTCTACAGTTTCACAAAATAAATTACTTTAAATTAGAGACATTTAAACGTATTTAGAAAAATACATAATTTAAAACCCAAATACATTTTGAAAAACTTTTAACATTGAAATCATATATTACATACAGTATAACAGACAATAAATTCCAATTATAGTTACTACACATGAATAATAGCTTAACTTTGAAAAAACATTTAATAAACTATAAATAGTTGCAGAACTGAAAATGCTCAGGTCTGCTGTCCTAACATGTTTTATAAAAATATTTCTTCTTCAGTGTTAACAATTACTGGTCTAGGTGTTTCAAATTGGTGTTGACTTTGTGTAATAACTGGTTATTTATAATAATTGGTTATTTTGCTGACGCTTTTATCCAAAGCGACTTACAGGTTTCCCAACTTGATAGTTGGGATCAGAACACAGGGCTGATACAGAACCCTGGAGCAATGAGGGTTAAGGGTCTTGCTCAAGGACCCACATTGGTAATCTCAGTCGACCTGGGATTTGAACCCTCACCCTTCAGATTGATTAGCCCAACACCCTAACCACTGAGCCACCAAAGCCTTTGTGTTTATTAGAGGTTTAAGAATTGTAGTCGGTGTAGTCTTATATTCTGAAAAACATATAACAAACACTGGCTTGCCATCTGCTTGATTTGCCTGTTTTGAACACCTCACTAATACTGTTTTACAAAACTTCCAGCAAGAAGAACTTAAAAAGGAATGCTATTTTTAGTGGCACAAAATTTTGCATTCTAATAGCCGTGGGTAAGTCCACAAACTCCTCACAGCATGAATGCCTGGGTTGTGAATAAAAGACAATACGAAATGTGTTCTATTAGAAACAATAAGCTAATATACAGCCTGTTTTTTTTTTTCATCTGAAGATGACCGATGTGATTCAGAAAGCCCCTGAACTACTTGCCATTCCACATGCAAAAGAAGATTCCGCAAAGTCAGATCCAGTCAGTCATGCGCTGCCAGACAATTCCAGCGATGGCTGCCAGTCACCCATTCCAGCACCTCCTCCTAAAGAGGCTAACTCCATACTGTTTGAACAACGCCAAAAATGTGAGCTGAGAAGACTCCTGAAACACACCTGTCCGGAGCTTAAGAGCCTGGGAAACATGGTGGAGAAAGAGTTTGCTGACATTATAAACTCTGGCATGACTTCAGAGTTGGAATTTCAGGGTGAGGTCCAGTCAAGACGCTGGCAATTTGAGAATGGGGCAATCAACACTGAGGAGTCCCATGACCAACCGATGTATTTTATCGATAATACGGTCCAAGGACTGTACGATTTAAAAAAACAGCTAACTTGTCCTCAGGAAGACAAACCGGTATGTTCTGTAAACCACCACAATAAATGTGAAGAACCTACACCAGAGGAAAGCTTTCGGGTTGATGTTAAGGCTACAAGGAAAATGTTTGAAGGTCAATCTGTCGACAATTTAGAGGATGCCATTTGTGGAAAGGTTGCTATTTCTGAGGATGAAAGAGGAGCGGTTCAAAAGCAAAGAAAAGAATTTGAGACTCAACGAAATGACCCTGTAGAAAAGAACTGTTCATTTAGTTTTGCTAATATAACAGAAACAGATCAAGAAGGTAGTGAAGCGTACCTAGGCATATCTAGAACCAAAGAGATGTTTGAAGCAGGATTTGACCAGGAGAACTCCATAACAGCAAATGGTCTTCAGAGCATAGAAGATGAAATCTTGAAGACAAATGTAAAGAACAGAACCCAGATGTTTGAGTCAACTCCCCTGGACAGGATCAACTGGAAAAATCAACCAAAGTCAGACAATATGTCTGAAGGCATGTCTAAAACATTAGCTTCTCTTGATAAGTTTAACGTCATTAAATCAAATGGCACAATTCTTGAGGTCAGTGAGGTTGGGCATGTAAAGAAAGCTACCTATAACTTTGTGGAAGAGAAAGATTTAGA
Source organism: Xyliphius kryptos (assembly GCA_025769995.1). Lineage (NCBI taxonomy): Eukaryota > Metazoa > Chordata > Actinopteri > Siluriformes > Aspredinidae > Xyliphius > Xyliphius kryptos. The sequence continues at coordinate 13,225 of JAOUQT010046106.1, forward strand.
AATCCTAAATGAGGTGGTAGTTATGGGAAATATGAAAGGCATTCTACTGCAGGTTCTTGCCAAGGTAAACCTGAATCCCCTAATAGCCTTTTTACAGGAGGACAATCAGGGAAACATGGAGATCAAGAACTTCAATGTACCAACTCACCAACTACCATTTACAGCCAACCAGGACAAAGAATATAGAACTGCAAACATGGTTCAGGTCATTGAAGATCTGCTGGGTCAAGAAACTCATCATGGAAAAGGAGTTTTAATACAAGAAAATGCAGGTGGCTTTGTGGAGGCATTGGTTTATGTTCTTTTTCGACATGTCCATGAGCAAACGAATATCAATTTAACAGAGTCTAGTCTTCTAACGAATTCTGATGTCACTCAAAAAATTTGCAACCAACCAACATTTAATCGGGATAGTGTTTCTGCAAGTTTTAGTCAAGACAAACAAAGCAAAGAAAAATTGTTTCAAGATTGTACTAAGAATGAAGATTCAAATTTCTTGCAGAAAAGTCCATTAGACGAAGATCCAACTATAAGTTTTGTGGATGAAGAGAAAAATCTAAATGAACCAGGTGGATTTAATGTAGCTGAATTCAAGTTTGCAACAAATTCAGACCCTTCAGTGATTCCTCCACCATATAAAAAGTCTGTCCAAAAAGAGATAACAAATGGAAGTGAGAAATTACCAAACCATCCTATTTCTAAAAAGGGGCCTGTTAATGAAATTAATTTTGAAGCTGGCAGAAATCTATCCTGCCAAGATGCAAAATCAGATGTCAGCATGGTATTTCTAACAACGGAGGTGTCTGACAAAGGAGTGAATGAGCTGTCAAATCTGCAGGATGCTATCAAAAACCTTCAACAGGCCACAATGGAGGCAAACACTCTTCAGCAAAATGTCCAAATAAAAGAACAAGATACCTTTCCATTACCACCAGATGATCAGTACTTGTCGGAGATCATGAGCGAAGGATACATCAGTGAGACTGAGTCCTCCCAGCATTCAGAAACTGGAGAGGAAAGAGAGGAGTCTCTAAAAGGTAGTGTCCAAGCAGCTTTAGATTCTCTTGGAAAATCTAGCTTTAATATTACTAAAGGAGATTTTAAAGCTGCTATGATTTATAGAAACTCTGGGAAATCAAAAGGTGAAAGAAAAAAAGAGGATGTGGATGTGACAGTCAAACATAGTAATAAAATAGATGAGAAGAATCAGGAAGAAATCAGAGCACAGTTGGACTCAGATATGTCTGGGCAGGTGACAACAGAGACACTCCAGGAGGGGGTCGAGACTGGAACATGTCAAGGCCAGTCCACAAATAAACCATTGGCATGTCCACCTCTGACAAACCAAATACACCCACTGAAAAAGAAACCTATTGGACCTAAGCCAGCCATTCCACCCAAACCTGACCATCTAAAGGCTCATTCTAGTGTACATACCATCTCCAGGTGTATGACCGATACTGAAAATCTTAATAAACCCCAAGCACAAGCAAATCTTTCTAAAAATACAACAAATACCGCAATTATAGATGAAGGCCTTAAAGACTCATGTAATATACACAATGAACAGTTTTCAGTTTTCCCAATTAGCAAAACTGAGACAAGTGACCCGATGACCATTAGCAGTTCACTTAGCAATGCAGTAACAGTGAACCATGAAGAACTACTTGAAGACAATAAAAGGCATTGCTCAAATCCAGATGTAGGCAACTCAGAATGTCATGCCTCGGTGCAAAACTTTGGAGTAAAAACTGGCCAAGCAATTCCACCAGTAAAACCTAAGAGAATTAAAATGGCAACGGACAAGCCAATGCAGCAACACACAGACAACACAGACTGCAAACCCAGCAATGAAGACTGCCTTATGAGTAAGGTGACCATGAGGGAAAAGAAAGGAAGGCGTGAAAGTGAAGAAGAACGTAGACAGAGGCTGTCAGTGCACATGGATGAAATCTTAAGAGGAAACGCCAGTGCCGCTATGGAAATCTTTGACAAGCTAAGAAAGCAAGAGGAGCTTAAAACCATCCTATCCAAAGTTGAGGAAATTGAAGAAGATTCAAGCCAGCAGCAAGTAGGTGAGCTTAAAATGATATTTGAAAGTGTTCCTGATTGGGTTGTTCCCCCAAATTCTGTTGATTTCAAAGATGTGAAAATGGTGGAACGGAAGGTGGTGTGTGAATCTGAGATGTTGTCCTCCATGCAAGTAGCATTTGGAGACCTTGAAAAAGCAAGTGCTGCAATTAACACTTTAAAAGAACAAACCCTTTCAAGACTTTTGGAGATCGAGGAAACCATTAAGAAAGCTCTTTACTCAGTGTCCACTCTCAAATCTGAATCAGACATTATGGGACTGTCTGGCCTGTTTAAGGAGTCTATGATGGATGGGCAAAATCTTCCCACTTCAGGAAATATTCGAAAGATTAGCATTGGTTCAAGCAAATGTCCTAAAGCCCAGAGTTCAAACTATTTAGTTTCTAATCAAACGATGGTAAACGGAAAACAAACAGCAGCTGAGAAATCAAATTCAGAACTCTTTCCTCCAGCAGTTAAACCAAGAGCATGTTCTCCTTCCTCACCCTCATTCATTTCTATTCAGTCCACTGCAAGAAAGAACTCTGAGAAACCACAAACCTCAACAACAGCCATGACCTGTTACAACGTTCCTGCTGCCAATGAAAAGCGGCAAGTCGCTACACTGGAGGTAAAAACCGTGCCCAAAGAAGAGACCGTCATCGGGACCAAGACCATTCAGGAAAAGTATCAGGAATCGGACAATTACGGCAACATGTTTTATTCCTCTACAACCTCAACTGTCGTGACAACTCAGCCTGAAACTAAAGCAAGCTTCAGGAGACAAATGATGTATGATCCTGCTCAAAAACAGCCCTCATTTGATCAACACAACTAAAGATCATTACAGAGAAACATTAAAGAATTACAACTCTCAAGTTCTCAGACAGTCTAAAGTTTCAGTATTAAATAAATCATGTGTGCTGTGGGGGGGGGGGGTTAAATAAAATATGTTTCGTTAATGTTTGTTCTAGATGCAGTTGACAAAATTGTGCTGTATGCTCAAAAGTATTTGGACACTTACAAATTACAACCACAGCTTTTGGGATTTCCTTTAAATATAATGACCATAAAAGTGAAACTGTGTTCAGGTAGTTTTAATATCATTCGACTTGTGTCTATACATTTTATAGATTTTTAGTTTAATTATATAAAATAGCTATATGACAAAAAGATTAGGCTCACCGTCAATGTTCCAGTTCATTCTAAATGTTTGAATGAGGGCAAGGCGGTTCTGCCAAACCTCTATAATAATAATAATAATAATAATAATAATGTGTCCAAATACATTATGCTGTGTGTTGCTTTTATTTGTTAGGCATTTTTGTTGTTTTCTTGTAAGAGGTTACAATTTCTCTGTGATTATGTTAAAGTAACCTTCATGTTCCAAAATTATCAAAGTCAGCTTTTATTTTAGCCCATTCCAAATAATTAGACAAAATAATATTAACCATAAATACAAAGGTATGAAAAAAAATTTACACACTGTAACCAGAATATAGCAGGATCGTGCTTTGGAATAAAAGGAGAAACTATTTAGGAGCTTTCAATGGAAAAAGAAAGTGTGTCCAACAAATCTGAACATCTTTTACAGATTTAAAAAAAAAAACGCTGATTTTGCTAAAATGCAGAAGATTATTAAACATAAAAAAATTTTTTTTCTGCATATCAACATTTTTTAAGTACTTTATAAGCACAATATAAAATACATGGCTGTTTTTAATCCTGCTTCTAGTGTCAATAGTCTGTATTGTTAATTCTAGCGTTTTATTTTTAAGCGTTCATGATCATTATATTTGACTTTGTGACTCAGCTGTAACCATGAGTTTTTGTGAATTGATTCCGAATAGTACTAGCTTTTTATTTTTTACATAATTACCGGCCAATTTACAAATTTACATATTTTTTTTAACCCTTGGCTGATTATTGAAAGGCCACATACATTTGTGCTTTTCAATGGTGCAATCTGTAATCATTCCCGTTTATTAATGATTAAAGACATTACACCTCTGTATGAGTTCACATTGTTTGATGCCCAGTAGATAAGTTTGTCATGAGATGTCATTTGTGTATTTCTTACCATCAAGTAATTTTGAGAAAAAGCTTTAATTCAGGGCGGCACGGTTGCGTAGTGATTAGAACATTTGTCTCTTGGCGCTGGGGATTCCTGGTTCGTATTCCGATCCGAGTTGAGTTTCCATGTTTTCCTCGTGTCCGCGTGGGTTTCCTTCGGATTCTCTGTTTTTTACCCACAGTTCAAAAACATGGATTTAAGGTAAATTGAATGCTCTAAATTGCCCCGTATACGGTGTTTGTATGTGTGTGGGTGAGTGTGTGCCCAGCGATGGATTTGCGCCCTGTCCTGGGTGTATCTGCCCAGCGCCCGAGACATTCTCTCCTGGATGGGCATGGGGAACCTCACCGTGACCCTCATAAAGGAATAAACAGAAGATAATTAATGAATGAATGAATTACTGGCCAATTTCACAAATTTATCCCGGTTCGTATTCCAAACAGATCCCCACAGTTTCCCCGCACAGATTTAATGTCAATTGAATGCTCCATATTGCCCCATATAGTGTGTGTGCCCAGCGATGGATTGGCGCCCTGTCCTGGGTGTATCTGCCCAGCGCCCAAGACGTTCTCTCCTGGATGGGCATGGGGAACCTCCCCCCGCGACCCTCGAAGAGGATTAAGAGGAAGATAATTAAAGAATGAATGAATGAAAGCTTTGGTTCAATTATAATTATTATTTAATTAAATGTTAACATGATATTTAGTACAAGGTATTTTCATGTACACTAAATCAGTTAATTACAATGACTCACATGGTGACTATAATATTTATCCTTTAGTCACAGTTTTAACCTAAACTACTGTTGCTGTGACTATAGTTTCAGTCGAGTTCTCAAGAAAAGTGCTCAGCATGTCTGAAACCAGTGTACCCCATGGAGAAACTAACAGCAGATAAACTGGTTTTCCACAAGATGTGTTTCTGCTGTAAGCACTGCAATCAGAAACTGAGGTAAGAAGTGTCAGTAACCAGTATCTACCCAGAAACTGCTACGATGAACATTAGAGTTAACATTTATCACATGGCCAGAATCCAGTCAGCTGCCGATAAAATCATTTCGAATTTTAAAAAAGTTTTTCAGTGAAAAATATTGAAGTCCATTCTTTATTACAGATTTAATAAACCTTATTTATACATGTCTGCAATTGTGTTCGGCATTATAAAGTGGCATTATAACCAGATTTATCTGCCCTGGCTCCAGTATCCGGAACTATGCATCTCTGTACAGCGAATTCTACTGTATCAGCCACTACCAACAGCTATTTAAAAAAAAAGGCAACTATGATGAGGGATTTGGACACAAACAGCATAAAACTCGATGGCTGCTCAGGAAAACCGACTCCACTGACCTTATGTAGTGCCTGTGAGTAACATATACACAAACTTTACCTTCTACTTGTTTTATTTTTATATGTATATTCGTTCTTCATACTCTGTGAAATCTCAGGTTTCAAGATGGATGAATATAACTATGCAAAGATCATCTGTTCATATACAGATATCAATCTACATTTTCTTAAATAGTCTAATAAATATAAATTTTAGAAAAGCATGCATTTTTTTACATTACAGAACAGAAGACCAGAGGCGAGTATTGAATGTTCGACTCAGAAAGGGATCTTTAAATTCAGTAATGAAGGGATTTTAAAGTATTTAACATTACAACTGATGGCAACTTTTACATCACCATTGCTTAAAATAAAAAAGTAAAGCTTGAATGATAAAGACAATGGAAGGGAATATGATGTCACTGTAATTTATATGAATAAAATTAATAATCCTATATAATTAAAAAAGAATTCACACTACTGTAGACCTCTTCTACATTTTTATGTAATAAATCAGTATTTAAAGTTCTTGAACTTTTAAAGCCAAGTACCACCCATTATCAAACCACAATTTCCAAGTACCACCTATGATTTTCGTTACAGAGCGACATCTGGCAAACATACATAAATGCCCTTATTAAAAGCAAAATTGCTAATAAACTGGTTGCCCACTTTTTAAAATGAACGCTAATCGATGAGTAACATGTTTCCCACTGTTGTAACTCCTCAGTAAGGAAAGAAGCGATTGGCTATCAGAAAAGTTGTTGAATAACTTGCATAATAGTCTATTTCTATTTCTATTGTTTAAGTCTATAGAATGAAGAACGAAAAATCGACAAATAAACTTTTTTAAAAAAGAATTACGGTAACACTTTACTTAAATCCAGTATTTATAATGCATTATTAGCACATTTGTAAAGCTTTGTGAAGTACTTATTATGCTTAATAATACTTGTCAAAAGGCTATGTTCATGACCATACATGTGCACACTAAAGTGTTATAAATTGTTCTGCCCGTGTCTGCGTGGGTTCTCCGGTTTCCCCCCACAGTCAAAAAACATGGATTCCAGGTAAATTGAATGCTTTAAATTACCCATATAGTGTGTGGGTGTGTGAGTGTGTGCCCAGCGATGGATTGGCGCCCTGTCCTGGGTGTATCTGCCCAGCACCCAAGATGTTCTCCTCTGGATGGACATGGGAAACCCCTATGCAACCCTTTAGAGGATTAAGAGGAAGATAATGGATGGATATTATAATGCATTTTGTGACTTTGTGTTATAAATCCTTATGTCAAATTGTTATAACAATTTATGATCAAGGTTATGAACATCTATGTACATTAACAAGGGCTTAAGACAAATGTTATAAAGCGTTATGAGTAATTCATAAAGCTTTATGAATGCACTTATAATGCATTATGAATATCGGATTTATAGAAAGTGTTACCAAATTTAAATTTTTTATTCTTTTTTTTTTTTGCCTTAAAAATGACTTTAATGCTTTGTCTAGACTAACATTATAGAAATCATTCAATGTACATTTTAAGTATGCGCAGTTCATTAGCATGTGCTCTCAGTCTCAGTCTGATGTTTTCAATAACATCAGAAAAAGTCGCTAGATTTGTCACTAGTTGCCCAATTTTATTATTTTTTAAATTAAAGTACAGTGTCTGAAAAGTTGTTAAACATGGTGACAAAGTCCTTAAGTTGGCAACAGTATCTCCGGTTTTCCTAATATCCAAATACTGCCATCTAGTGGCCAAATTACATAACGCAGTTCATAAACTGCATCAGGAAAAATATGTTTTGTATATCCATGCCATTATCTGGCCCACCACCTCATGACACACTTATTTAATTTAAGAGCCACTGTAAGAAATACTTGCTTTATTATACACCTTTAAAACTTACTTGTTAATTTAATTCAATTTAAGTTTAATTAAAAACATTCATACTTATGAACATTTGTGTCTTATGTTTTTGCTAAATCTTACTTTTGCTACAATAATGCAGTTAATTATTTACATAATAATAAAATATAAAGATCCTGTTAATTTGAAGATGAAGGTTTTACACAATGGCTAACCAACATAACAATAAACCAGTGATTTAAATAGTTTGTTTGCTTTCATTGCCATTTTTGTGTGTGTCTCTTTCTCTCTCTCTCTGTGTGTGTGTGTGTGTGTGTGTGTGTGTGCTTCAAATAGCAATTTTTCCATCATAAAATCAAAATGTAAATTTCGGAGGAAAAACATATAATTAATTAATTAAATCATGTCCCCTAATATAAATCTGGTCCCTCTGTTTGTAAAACTGTACATACAACAGTTCATTGTTTACTAAAAGACATATTGGCTACTACACATTACATTATGTATCTTGCTTTATATACAGTACAGGCCCAAAGTTTGGACACACCTTCTCATTCAATGTGTTTGGTTTTTTTTTCACGACTAGTTACATTGTAGATTCTCACTGAAGGCATTAAAACTATGAATGAACACACGAGGAGTTATGTATTTAACAAAAAAGGTGAAATAACTGAAACTATGTTTTATATTCTAGTTTT
>JAOUQT010046125.1:0-10948 GCA_025769995.1 Xyliphius kryptos
CCCAATCTGGGTGGAGTTTCCATGTCCTCCCCGTGTCTGCGTGGGTTTCCTCCGGGTTCTCTGGTTTCCTCCCACATTCCAAAAACTTGAAAATGCTCTAAATTGCCCTGTATAGTGTGTGTATGTGTGTGTGGCTGTTTGAGTAAGTGTGTGTACCCAGCGATGGATTGGCGCTCTGTCCTGCGTGTATCTGCCCAGCGCCCCAGATGTTCTCCCCTGGATGGACATGGGTAACCCCCACCACGACCCTCATAAAGGAAGATAATGAATGGATAGAACCCTAAAGGTAGATAAATCAGAACCCAGTCAAACTATTTGGACAAATGCAAGTTGTTAAACAGATCCCACATCCGAAACTTTGCGTTGTGTAAACATAAATAATGCTGTATTCATATATGTGTATTTCTTGTACTCTGTAGCTCTTAATAGTCATGACTGGTGAGTTGGGGCACGCGGTGCTGTAGGGGTTAGCACGTCCGTCTCTCAGCGCTGAGGATCCAGGTTTGATTCCCCATCTGGGTGGAGTTTCCATGTCCTCCCCGTGTCCATATGGGTTTCCTCCAGGTTCTCCGGTTTCCTCCCACAGTCCAAAACCGAGGATTCAAGGTAAATTGAATGCTCTAAATTGCTGCCGTACTGTGTTTGTCTGTGTGTATAAAGTGGCGCTTGAGATCTTTGTGAACTCCTTTTTAATTGTTAAACTAAAATGTTTTTGATTTTTAATAGGTCCTAGAAATAGATTAAGATTAGTGAATTGAATAACACAAACAATTAGGCTTGGGGAGGGCCCGGTGGCTTAGTGGTCAGCACATTCGCCTCTCAGCGCTGGGGATTCCCGGTTCGAATCCCAATCTGCGTGGAGTTTGCATGTTTTCCCCGTGTCTGCGTGGGTTTCTTCCGGGTTCTCCGGTTTTCTCCCACAATCCAAAAACATGAAGGTAAATTGAATGCTCTAAATTGCCCTGTATAGTGTGTGTATGTGTGTGTGAGTGTGTGCCCAGCGATGGATTGGCGCCCTGTCTTAGGTGTATCTGCTAGTTATTTTACTAGTAATACTTCAACTTAAATGTGTTTTTAGTACTTTATTCGTCTTTGTATATTTTGACACTATAAATGGTGCATCTGTAAAAACTGCAATTACCCCAGGGATTAATAAAGTATTCTGAATATGATCATATATGTTTAGGAACCTGGAAGAAAGGAACATCTCAAGAATTAGGCTTGCTGACCCCCTTCCCCACAACACACACTCATAAAAAATTTTGACTAAAGAAATCAAGCATCTTGTGTTTAAGTCTTGAATCACTGTACTGTGCTGTAGTACTGTTGTTCCACTTGTTATCTTGCAGTCCAGATTGTACAGTAATTTAACTGTCATTTAGTTATGCGAATGCCACATTCATTTATCTTACAATGATACACAGTATTAACGCCTGACATTTCTCAGTTCTTGTGGCTCAGGGTAATCCGAATCAGAATACTTTATTTAGAGTTGAGGTATATAAAGCCCTAAGCAATAAACTATCCTGGTACAACATTTGGTATAAGAAAAATATTTTTTTGCAAAGCTTAGCAAAGTACAAAATAAGCATTACATCAGTTAAAAAAAGCACTGCCCTGAGGAGCCAAATAAATGAAACTTTAATAGCTTTTCCGCCATGTATTTTCTCTTTAAACTGGTTTATGCTTATGCAGTAGTAATGACAGTATGAATGACAGTTTGACAGACTGATTTTAATTAGTTCTCATGCTGGGGTGAAACTTTTTTGTAGCATTTAAGATGTCAGACAGTGCAGTCTGTGAATTTAGTTCATACACCAAAGCAATTTGTCTAGCAAAAAGTGAGTGGGCCTTATCGTGGAAACATTTTTCTCTTTTTGTTATCCCCAGAATTGTGTTAATGGATACATCCTCCACAAAACGTGACGCACATACCAACGTGGAGACAAGTCTGGTAGCATATTGATATAACGCTCATTTTGAGTCCTTATCGCCATCTAGTGGCAAAACTATAACAAAGCATATGGAGCATGTGGTTTGAATTTATACACACTTTCTGATGGATGAAGATATAATCTCACGAATACAGAGGAGCATATGAAAAAAGTCAAACCTTTTTTGGTGCTTGTTTCATAATTTCAGTTTAATTGTCCAATTTTAGAATGGGGGGAGGGGTTCATAGCTAAATTGGAGCAGCCTGGTTTACCCGGAGTAAACCCACGCAGACAAAGGGAGACCAAGCATAACCATTTTTTATTTTAAAAAATCATTTATGTTGCTTTTTTTATTTTTTATTTTTTTTTACAGATTTTAAAAAATATATATTTTAAACTTTATTAATGTGGTAAATATTGATATATTTGATTCAGCAAGAAATTAAGTTATATATCTAGCCAATATTCAGAAATATAACTATTTGACCTCCTTTGTCTCTCTCAGTGCTGAGGATCCAGGTTCGAAGTTTCCATGATCTCCCTGTGTCTGTGTGGGTTTCCTCCGAGTTCTCTGGTTTCGCCCCACAGTCAATAAACATGGATTTACGGTGAATTGACATCTCTAGTTCTTCATCTTTTAGCGTTATACTCTATTATTCAGGGGTCACCCCAATGAACTCACATATCAAGTGTTTTACGTCGGATGCCCTTCCTGACAAAATCCTCACCCACTACCGGGTTTGAGATACACAGACTATGGGAACAATTTAGAGCAGCCGATTCCGCTTAAATCCATGTTTTTGGACTGTGGGAGAAAAGCAGAGAACCCGGAGGAAACCCATGCGGACACGGGAGAATTGGCTTCTCTAAATTGCACTTATAAAAAATGATAGCTGGTAGGATATTCATTTGGTTCAGTTGTTTCGTTGAGGTTTTAACAATGGTTTCCTGACCATTTTGTAGACCATGAACAATCTTAAAACAAGACTTTCAAGTCAAATTAACGCTGTTTACGTTTATATAGTGTGGAATCGTTTCAAATTCTGATTCATGAATCGGCTCCAAAAAAACCCCCGACTCAACTCACCAATTAGAATCGCCAGCTCACGCATGCGCAGTGTGTTAAGTTTCTAGTCAACGCCAAGCTATGCAGTATCCTTCAATACTACGAGTGACATTATAAATAAATACATGCGCAGTATGCCTGCAGTTCTAGTATAACATATGTGTTATTTTGGAGTTTCTGCCTCAGCTTACTGTCGGGTTTTAAGTAAGGGGTAAGTCTGTTTTAATAGTTTATAAAAGAATGACCCTGACTATCTGACATTCACACGTTTGATATTAACTTACGGTTTCACGGTTTGCTTTACTGTGTGACCAGGTCGTAACATTACTTCATGTAAAAAGTGAATGATACGGGTTTCGGAGACATTATTTAAGGTTTAGAATAAAAAAGATGCATATCATAAAGCATGTTGGAACGCAAAGCCTCGTTACACGTCATCATTTCGGGACGTTAAGCGCTGAAACGCGTAATCATTATGAGACGAGGTAGATAAATCCAGTATACCCTCCTCTATCACTTTACTGGTGACTTGTTTCTACACAGTCTTTTTTTTTATTTTACCTCAACTGACTATATTGATAACAATACAATTGTAGCCAATTTATTTCTCTATATGTAGTACCAAAAGTTTGGTTACTGTAAAGATGGATTTTGTAGTTCTATAATTACAAACTGTTGTCCATCTGTATAACAAAGTGTTAGACCCCTACTCTGTTCTCGAATGGTCAGGACCCCTATAATACCACCACAGAGCAGGTATTATTTAATTGGTGCATTATTCCTATCCTGGTAGGAATATGATTGCTTACGCACAGCTGAAAACCTCCGAAGGACCCTGCATCTTGTTGTTCGGGGGACAATTGTGGAGGCACCAGCAGCTTCAAAAACTTGTCTGCTGCTATGACAAGGCATTATTGCAGCTGCTCTTTTGACCTGACGTAATAGCCTGTTGGAAAGAGTCCCTAATTTTTCCTTATCAGCGCGCACACGTGTGCTCTGAATCAGTTTCATACTTCTTGATTGTGCGATGATCACGATGAAGTGTCTTGGCAATGTTGGTTGTAGTCATGTCTTGACTTAAACACTCCACAATTTGTTGCTTCTTAGCAGTCAACACAGCCTTCTTCTTTTCCATTTTGGCTCAAGTAGTCTTGCCTTTAATTGGACAGACCTGCCAAACTAATTAGCACAGGTGTCTGCAATTACGTTCCGTGATATATATATATATATATATATATATAGAGCCCTGACACACATCACCAATGAGTTTAACTGACAAACAAAAACACTCTTACATTATCACTCCTAAAGACTGTTTTTGCATGATTTGTAACACAGTGGAGTGTGAGTGTGTACCCAGAGACCCTAGAGGATTACATTGGTAACTTCAGTGGACCTGAGATTTGAACCCTCAACTTTCTGATTGATAGTCTAATGATGCTCTAACCACTGAGCTACCGCTCCCTAAGTGGAAGATAATAAATGAATAAATGAACTCCAAAGCCAGCTCTCAACAAAAACAATTGTCTTTCAACTTTCACGTTTTCCACCATGGCACAGCACAGGTATTCCGCTAGTGTGAATAAACCACAGAAAAGAGGTGTAATTAAGCCTGACACAAAGTGGAGTTGCTTTATTAAAGTACATGCGTAAATTAATCTGTGGGATTTTTTGAGCCGTGCTGAAAATAACATTTTTGCTCATTTCTAGTTATGGCTAATTTGTCCAGTTATGCCATGCGCATGGCGCGCCTCAGTGCACGCATCTTCGGAGATGTAGTGCGTCCTACGGACTCCAAGTCAATGAAAGTGGTGCAACTATTCAGAGAGCCACCTTTAGCCCAAAGGAAAGAGGTGTACGACTGGTACCCTCAGCACAAGATCTACTACTCCCTCACCCAGAAACTACGATTCATGGGACTCTTCAGGTGGGTTGCTTTACACCAAGACTGATATTTGGTGATATTTGATATTGGTGATTAATGTTGACTTTATGCTTTGGCAGAGACGAGCACCAGGACTTTATAGAGGAAATGCGGCGTCTTAGGAAGCTGCGTGGAAAAGGAAAGCCCAAGAAAGGAGAAGGAAAGAGAGCAATGAAGAAGAAGTAGATGAGGAGGGATGTGTTTCACTATACTAAGTATTGGACGTTCAGAGGTCTTGACAAATTTCTGATGGTACACAGACTGTTCAGATGTCAGGCCATTCGTTTTGGAATGTGGGGACGTTGTGGTGAGCTTCTGCAGCATGGCATGTCACTGTATGGTATGTACAGACGAGGATAATAGTGACTAACTGCTTCCAATAATTAAATTGTTTTCTTTTACCCTGGTTTATTTGGCTTCCTTAATGTGAAGTTAGTGATTCAGTTTCACAGTTTCAAACTTCACAGTTCTGATTTAGTGCAGTGATTGATATTTGCCTGATTGATCATTGCAACAGTGATTAACTAATTAAGAAGTTTTAAAGACTTTCATTAATTAAGGGGATTTGAAAAAAAAAAATTATCTCATCTCATTAATTTTTATATATTAATCCTATACAAGGGTCACGGGGTAGTTCCCCTTGCCCATCCAGGGAAGAACGTTTCGGGCTCTGGGCAGATACACCCAGTGAGGGTGCTAATCCATCGCAGGGCACACTTACTAACTCAGACACACATACCATTAGAAGGCAATTTAGAGATGCCCATCAACCCTGAATCGATGTTTTTAGACTGTGGGAGGAAACTTACACGGATACATCCAGATCTCGACTGAAACCTGTATCCCACTGAGAGGCAAAACTGCGAGCAACCATGCCGCCCTCATTTATTTATGTTTAGCACAAATGTAATTAATAATGTAATAATAAAGGTGACTTGAGGGTTACCAGTTTCTCCTCTGGGGATTCCCGGTTTGAATCCCGATCTGGGTGGAATTTCCATGTCCTCCCCGTGTCTGCGTGGGTTTTCCAGTTTCCTCCCACAGTCCAAAAATATGGATTCCAGGTAAATTGAGTGCTTTAAATTGCCCTGTATGGTGGGTGTTTGTGTGTGTGAGTGTGTTCCCAGCGATAGATTGGCACCCTGTCCTGGGTGTATCTGCCCAGCGCCTGAGATGGGCATGGGGAACCCCACCGCAACCTTATGGAGGAATAAGCGGAACATAATGGATGTGAAGTAATAATCGGTAGAACAACATTTACATAAATTTAGGTTTTCATTTGGTTCAATTAGGAGTAAAAAAAAAATGTATAATACATAGATTTTTTTTATCAGTTCATTAAATAAAACTTTCCACTCAGCAGATAGCAAACAAACTATTTAATGTACGCCGATGTAACACCGGCGGGGACACTTGCGTTCAATGGCAAGATCAAACGAATCATCAATTAAAGGAAAGTGAGAAGTAATTCGTTTTATCCAAGGAAATGATGGGGAAACACTATGCCAGTTTAAACAGCTTTGTAGGTACTGGGAAAGTGGGAGAATTGGTGATGAGTCGTTGAGTGAGCGCGTTGCCTTTTTATAGTCGATATAGAGATGAGATAATGTCACAGGGAAAGAAGGAGAATCGAAGGATCTAATTAAAGGAGGATCGGAACATTTCATTTATTAATTCATTCATTCATTCAACTTCTACTTAATCCTGTATTAGGGTCTAGTGGGGTTCCCCATGCCCATCCAGGGGAGAACATCTCGGGCGCTGGGTAAATACACCCAGGACAGGGTACTAATCCATTGCTGGGCAGGACTGTTCTGTAATTGTCTATTAATAATACATGGATCGAAATGTTTCTCAGCATTTATATAAAAACCTCTCAAAACACACCTCTTCCACCAACACTTGCTATAATAAAAAAATGTGAATAAAAAAACGAGCCAGATCGAGTAATGCACAGGGTTGATGGTACTTCAGTGTTGCTGATTTTTCCTAAACTACTGACTTGTGGTGTTCTCGCATTTGTAAGTCGCTTTGTATAAAAGCCTGTGCTAAATGTATATGTAAGGTGTTGAAAAAAAATCGTTATTTGAGAATTGACTCACGGCTGACTTTCTAAGGTCATTCAAACTTGAAAGTGATCAATCTGATGTGCTGTCATGTAATGATATAATGACTACAAAACATTAAGGTTTGAAGTAATTCATTGATTGTGTGCTTTTTACAACAGTGTGTGGTCACATGCAGATTTACAGAGTTCTAAGACTGAACGCCCAAAGCCGATGAGACGGTGTCAAGAAAAAAATCTCCCTGTTATGATGTTATTTTTTAGGAAGAAACCTTGAGAGGATCAGAGGGAGAATCCTCCTCCTTGCGCGGCCAGACAGTATCAGTGTGGGACAGCCATGAACAGACTGTTCAGAGATCAGGTTCATGTATTTAACAGTAGTAAACAAGTCCATCCTCCAGGACTGCAACTCTATCAGTCCAATAGAAGTCCAGGTTTCAGGCAGTGATCGTCGTATTCGCAGTGCTCCGGCAGGGCCATAGACAAGGACACCTCGAGATGATTCCTTTTAAAAAAAAAGACAAGAAACACATTCATTATCTTCCGCTTATTCCTTTATGAGGGTCGCGGGGGGTTCCCCATTCCCATGCAGGGGAGAACATCTCGGGTGCTGGGCAGATACACCCAGGACAAGGCGCCAATCCATCGCTGGGCACACACTCACTCACACATCCACACACTCATATACACACTATACAGGGCAATTTAGAGCATTCAATTTTTACCTTCATGTTTTTGGAATTTGGGAGGAAACCGGAGAATCTGTAGGAAACCCACGCAGACATGGAGAACATGCAAACTCCACCCAGATTGGGATTCGAACCAGGAATCCCCAGCGCTGAGAGGCGAATGTGCTAACCACTAAGCCACCGTGCCGGCCCGACAAGAAACACAGTTAGACACGATAAAGCACATTTGTTGCACAAGTGACATCATATTACAGTTCCACGTTGGAATTCACGAAGCTCTTGAGAGGCGACCCATTCTTTCACAAATGTTTGTAAAAACTGTCTGCATGCCTAGGTGCTTGATTTTATACCCCTGTGGCCATGGAAGTGATTGGAACACCTCAGATTAAAAAACAAAAAACAAAAAAAAAAACATACATTTTTATTAGAGAAAAAAAAATGTTCGAAATATAGTTTGATTTTTAGTTATTACAATGAGGATTTATGAGGACACTGTGGCATAGACATTAGCACATTTGCCTCCCAGCACAGTAGATCTAAGTTTAAATCTTAACTTTCCATGTTCTCTCTGTGTCTGTGTGGTTTTTTTCACCCGTGTTCTTCGTTTTCCTCCCACAGTCCAAAAACATGGATTCAAGGTGAATTGGCTGAATGTCTGCATCATCTCATTATTCGATTAAACACACAAAATACCTTCAAATATTTTTTATATACAACAAAGATACTGTTTAGTTTTAAATATGTGCTGTATTCATTTCAATTGCGTCTCGTAATAAAGCTGTTTTGTAATTTAAGCCCGTCTAAGAGCAACTTTGGGTTGAGTTCCAGTTCTGTACAGAGAAAGCTATCGTAGAAATGGAAAAAGCCTGAAATGAAAAATCCCCATAATGATTACGTGGTTAGGGTGTTGGACTATCAATCTAAAGGTTATGGGTTCAAATCCCAGGTCCATTAAAGTTTTCTATGTGGCTGCCTGAACAAGGCTCTGTATGGTCAACTTTGGGTTCTGACTCCAACTTGGGACACTTGTGAGTTGTAGTTTGGATAAAAGCTACTGCTGACCAAATGTAAGTTGGGAAATCATTCTTTTTGATTCGCCCGGAAGTGTTCACAAGCTATAAAGATCAATTTAGTTTAAGAAGAAATGCAATACATTGTAGGTTCTACTGTAAACTAGATGAGTAGTAATAAAACCAATATGCTGGACAATTAATTAAGTTTATACGTGTTTTAAGGGAAATGTGAGTTGCAAGCAGACTACATGAAACATGGAATCGGAGCATGTGCAAAAGTAAATGACCCACAGCGGCACTAGAGTCAATTAGCTAAAAGACTCAAATGAAAAACATTGGAGTGCTCAAGTATTCAATTAAGCAAAACAATCAAATGAGACATCCAAAAAATGTAAGGCTCATTGGTTAAAAGGGAGAGTAAACCAACAAAGTCACTGTTGTCAAGGCTCAATGAACAGATCAACAATGGTGAGAGAAGGAAGGAGACATCTGAGGACATCAGCAAGGTGGTGGTGACTGCCCATCAGTCTGGAGAAAGCAACAAGACCATCTCCAAAAGATTCCAGCTTCATCCATCCACTGTATGACAAATCCTTTACTTATGGAGGGCACTAAGCATCACCGCAACTCCACCCAGAAGTGGACAGCCATCAAAACTTACACCAAGAAGCACCAGAGAACGAATAAAGCGGGTAAAGGCCAACCCATGCATCACTTCAAGAAAGTTGCAGACCTTTCTTTCAGCATCTTGGATAAATATACATGCATCTACAAGCAGGTGAAATATCAATAGACATGGCAGGAAGTCCAGAGTTGCTACAAGGAAGCCTCTGCTCTCAAGAAAGCACAAAGTTGCCAGCTTTAACTTGAGAGCACTTGGACAAACCAAAGGCTTTCTGGAAGTCCATTCTCTGGACAGATGAGTAAAATTTTAATTAATTGGTCACAATCACAGGTGCCATGTTTGGAGAAAAGTCAACACTGTATATAAAGACAAGAACCTCCTCCCAACAGTGAAGCATGATGGTGGAAATGTGAAGTTCTGTGCCTACTTTGCTGCATCCGGACCTGGTCAGCTCCATATTATACAGGAACCATCAAATCCCAGGACTATGAACAAGTTATTGATTAGAATCTCCTGCCATCAGTCAGGGAGTTGAAACTGGGACGAAACTGGAATATGCAACAAGACGACGACCCAACGCATCCCAGCAAAATTACCTAGGGATGGCTTAAAAGAAAAGATTTGCACTCTGAATTGGCCCAGTCATAGGTAACTAATTGCTGTGGAAAGCACTGAAGCGGGCGGTACATGCCAGATGTCCCTCCAACCTCTCTCAACTGGCAGAGTTCTGCAAGGAAGAGATGAAAAAAAATCCCCAAAAGCAGACGTGGGACACTGGTTTGTGGTTACATAAGACGTTTGGTTGAAGTAATGGCGGCAAAAGGAGTTTATATATTTTTGCACTTGCCAGATTTTGTTTTTGTGAGGGATGAAATAATTTTGTTAAATAAATAATAAAAATGTTTTTTTTTTTGTCCCTTGTATGGAAAGTATGCTTTACAGTTTAAGACTTGGATGTTTATTTCAAATAATTATTATCATTTTTCTTTAGAAAACAATGACCATGTTTGGGTGGTTCACAAACTTTTAAGCAGCACTATTGTGTGTGTATACTATATGTATACTTTGTTAGCCCATTTCACACTGTTCTTTGATGATCAGGACCCCCACAGAGCAGGCATATTAGGGTGGTGTACCAGCGCAACACACACTAACACCATAAAATTCACTGCAGTACTGAGAACCATCCACCACCAGTGGTTAGGGTGTTGGGGTAACGATGTAAGGCTTGTGGGTTCAAATCCCAGTATTTACTGATGTTACCAATGTGGGTTCTTGAGCAAGACCCTTAACGCTCATTGCTGCATGAGCAGATTCTGTATGTAATCCTGTGTTTTGACAACACTGCTCAAAAAAAAAAGAAAAAAAGTAGAGAACAGGAAAATAACACATCCTAGATCTGATCTCAAGGAATGAAATATTTCAGTTTATCTTTAGTAGCTGTGGAATGTCGTGAAAACAAAATAACATAAAAATGAACAAAATGTAAATCAAAATGATTATCCCATGGAGGTCTGAATTTGGAATCAAAATCAAAGTGGAAAATCAAATGACAGGCTGATCCAACTTCAGAGGAAATTCCTCAAGACAAGTTCAAATGAGGCTCAGTAGTGTGTGTGTCCTCCACGTGCC
>JAOUQT010046132.1:0-10948 GCA_025769995.1 Xyliphius kryptos
GGTTTTACTTAACTTGGTGCCACCTTTAAACAAATGCTTGTGTTTTTTTAAATGTAATGTCTAGTAGGCACATATAGATGTGTTGGTCAAGTATCCACATACTTTTGACCATATTAATCTTCTCTGAGTTAGGTACAGATGACTACACAAAATGCATTTTCTTTTTTGTTATTAAAGACCTTGTGCTGTCTGTGACCTTTGCTTAATTAAAACAATTAATATTTATGAGCCTGTTTGTCAGTGTCTGCAAGAGCTTTAAACTAGCTTCTAAAACCCCCTACCTTTTCAACTGACTGAGACCGTGCCGCAGCAGATGGTGTAATTAATTTGATTGATTATCCATTAAATTTACATTTCCTCACATATGTATATATATATGTATGTATGTATGTATGTGTGTGTGTGTGTGTGTGTGTGTGTGTGTGTGTATATATTTTTATATATTTTTTAACTGAATATGATTTTGAATTGATTGAAATTTCTAACCAAGTATCTTCTTTAAAAGGTTTGGGATGGTGCAGCTAGTGGACAGTGCCTACAGATTTATGCTCCTCATTCTGAAGCTGTTCGAGATGCCTGCTGGTTGCCATGTGGACAGCGCCTCCTTACTGGCTCTTTTGATAATACAGCATCTCTTTTGGATGTAGAGACAGGTATAGTACTTCAAAAAGTTACTGTGGTAATTAAAATTTTGTGAACTCATTAGAATGTTCCTTATTTTGTAAATGCCAGGACTCAAGTTTAGACAATTAATTGTTTTTGCAATTAATCGTAAATAAAAACTACAAAAAAAATTGATTTTAAGTATAATGATTTCTGGAAGGCCCAAATATCGTTGACCATTTAACAAGAAAAGGTAGCACAGTTGTTTAACTTTTGAATATGTATTTTTATATCAATTATTGCAAATAAGGGGGGAAAAAAGTTTTTTATTTTTATCTCATTTTTAGCTCAAGTTGTTGCTAAGATGGATAACCAATTCAGGATTACGTGCCTCGCCATTCATCCCATGGATCCTACTGTTTTTCTTTGTGGTGGGTTCAGTTCAGAGGTTAAGGCATGGGATTCGCGGATTTGCAAGGTAAGCTTAAGATTTTTTTTTTTGGAAGGGTTTCCAAAACAGCAAAAAAAAAAAAAAAAAAGGTTAAAGCTGTAGTTTGGCAAGCAAAGATTAGCAACCCTAATAGAGGAATCTGTGGAAGCTGATGAGATGAGACTGATGTGTACCACAATTGTCCTATGGGTTGTAGATTGTAGTCCATATCATATAATAAAACTCCAATTTAAGGCCATAAGCTGCATTTTGGCAATTGTCCATGAAAAATCTAGCAAACTACAGCAGAAGGCTTTGAGTTTAAAGTGGCTTAGTCTGTGCCCTCACTTTTTCTAATAAATATCCAAAAGTATCTAACTTTTTTTTTGTTTTTGCAGTGCCTTTGAATGTTACTAATTCAACATATTATTTGTGATATAAAGCCAAACATAGATATGTATATCTATCTGAACTGTCATAACAAATACAAGTGCCTAAGTTTGAGAGATTTAAAATTTCTTGTATGTAGATAATAATTAGGAATACAGTTTATATAATGGAGAAAAAAAGTTGTGCATTTAAGCTGCCTACTGTAAAATGTTACAGTTTTTCAGCATTAAGCATTTTAGATTGTATGGTTTATCTCTTACAATTTTCTTTCAGTCAGTCAGAGTTTACAAGGCTGGGATTCAACAGACACTGGACATCATATTTCTGACTGAAGGTAAAGAATTTGTGACCAGCAGTGATGCAGTGAGTCGGGACTCTGCAGATCGCACACTGATGGCCTGGGATTTTGGAACAACTGCCAAAATATCCAACCAAATATTCCATGTAAGAAAACTAACATAAATCTGATAAAAATACTATTCAATATTTAACAATATATTAAACAATATATTTTTGGCACACAAAGGAGGAGTGTAGATAGTGACATGGCTGCACTGTAAACATGGCTCCTCAATAACACAATAATCTTATTCAACCATATATATATCTGTACAGTATATAAACTGCTTAAAACAATAAAGGGAACACTAAAATAGCACATCCTAGATTACAATAAATAAAGCAATAATGCTCAATAATGTTTATGTCCGGTGACTGGGCTGACCTGATGCTGGTGCCTGACCTGATCTTCCTTGCTTTTAGGAACTTTAAGATTGAGCCTGAAGGATTCTGCTGCAGAATTTGTCCTCTCTTGTGGTTTGGACAATAATTGGCACCAAAAATATCTTAATACTTTAGGCTGTTGATGTTGCCATCCACTCTGCACAACTCTTAGACCCCCATACTGAATGTAACCCCAAACCATGATTTCTTTCACCGAACTTGACTGTTTTCTGGGTGAATTTAGGGTCCAAGCGGGGTCTTCTGCAGTATTTGCAGTGATTGCTATGCAGTTCAATGGATGATTCATTAGAAAAGTTTACATTATGTCCCATTTTTTTGTCAATCCTTTCTGCAAACTGTGGGCCTTGGCAAATGCAACACATTTTTTTTGTTTTCTTCTGTTCAATGCTGGTTTATGATCAATATTTCGGCCATGGAGACCACTGCGTGACAAACTGTTCTTGTAGATACAGTGTTTTCTGGTGACCAGTTCTCATGTAGCTCCTGGATGGGCTTCTAATCTCATGTAGGACTGCTGAAGAAACAAACGTTCTACTCAAACAGTTGTCTTAAGGACTCAAGCCTGACCTAGGCTCGTTATCACCACCAGTTTCTTAGAATCTTTTTTTTTTTTACCTTTCCACTTGACACATTAACGATGTCTGCCACCTCAGCAGCAGATAAAGTTATATACCATTTTAAGTTACTATATCCTAATGCGAAGTATTTTGTCAGAGACTGTATACACAGTTTTAGTAGGTGATCATATAGATGGACTTTGTAGTTTTACAATTAGACATTAGACTGTAGTCCATCTGTTTTTCTATATCGTTTGTTAGACCTATTTAGTATGTTCTCCACTAATTAGGACCCCCACAGAGAAGTTATTAGGGTGGTGGATGATTCTAAGTACTGCAGTGGCACTGACATAGTGGCAGTGTGTTGTGCTGCATTATTGCTGTACAGTACACCAATCAAAACATTTACATTCAGTTATTTAGCTTATTGTTTCTTCACTTACCATATAGATGGACTTTGTAGTTTTACAATTATGTTCTGTAGTCCATCTGTTTCTCTACATAATTTGTTGGTCTCCTTTACTCTGTTCTCTGATAATCGGGACCCCACAGAGCAGGTATTATCAGGGTGGTGAATGACGGTACAAGTGGGTCAGACATCTGTATGTTCTATGTCTGATCCACATATCCATGAGAGTGTCCTCCGGTTTTTTCCCACAGCCCAAAAACCTGGATTCAAGGTGAATTGGCTGCTCTAAATTGTCCCTATCTAAATGACCTCATACAGTGTGCGTGTTTCTCTGAGTGTGTGCCCAGCATTGGATTTATTTAATTTAAGATTTACCACGTACAGAACTGCTACTCTTTCCCTATTATTTCCTGTCGTAATAATAACGGTTGTTTGCAGGAGAGGTACACCTGTCCAAGTCTTGCCTGTCACCGACTAGAAGAGTCATTTGTTGCTCAAACAAATGGAGATTACATTGCGCTTTTCTCAGCTCAAAAGCCGTACAGAATGAACAAGTGTAAGCAATTTAAAGGCCATAAGGTAAGAGGGTTCCAATAATTATTTTAATTTATATTATTGTTTAAGTTCTTTTCATCTTAGAATTCTGTAACCAATGAATATAAAAAAGACATACTTGGTTATGTGTTTTAGGTTGAAGGCTATGCAGTGCAATGTGACTTTTCTTCAGATGGAACAATATTAGCGACTGGTAGCTCTACAGGCTCTGTGCATTTCTATGAATTTTATAGTGCAAGGACCCTGCTGACCCTCCGTGCCCATCAGCAGGCCTGTGTCGGTGTGTCTTATCACCCTGTGTTGCCGGCTGTGGTTGCTACGTGTGATTGGGGAGGGGAGATCAAAATATGGAAGTGATCACATTGTGGACTTGGCTGCATATTTTTTATGGCGTCAAAAAGGGTCCAAAAGTTGTGAGAACTCAAAAACAGAATTCGTAAGCAATTTTCTTCGTTGCACATTTTTGCGCTCGCGCTTCTCATTTTTGCGCTTGCGCTTCTCATTTCTGCGTTCGCGCTTCTTATTTTTGCACTCACACTTCTCATTTTTGCGCTTGCGCTTTTCATTTTTGCATTCGCACTTCTCATTTTTGTGCTCGCGTTTCTCATTTTTGCACTCGCGCTTCTCATTTTTGCGCTCGCGCTTCTTATTTTTGCGCTTGCGCTTTTCATTCTTGCGTTCGCGCTTCTCATTTTTGCGTTCGCGCTTCTTATTTTTGCACTCACACTTCTCATTTTTGCGTTCGCGCTTCTTATTTTTGCACTCACACTTCTCATTTTTGCATTCGCGTTTCTCATTTTTGCGCTTTTCATTTTTGCATTTGCACTTCTCATTTTTGTGCTCGCGTTTCTCATTTTTGCGCTTGCGTTTCTCATTTTTGCGCTTGCGCTTCTCATTTTTGCGCTCGTGCTTCTTATTTTTGCGCTTGTGCTTCTCATTTTTGCGCTCGCGCTGCTCATTTTTGCGCTCACGCTTCTCATTTTTGCGCTCGCGCTTCTCATTTTTGCGCTCGCGGTTCTTCTGAGAAATTTTTTGGCGCGAGGGGGCGCTAGAGAGAAGAGCAGGTGAAAAAATGAGAAGCGTGAGCGCAAAAATGTCCAACGAAGAAAATTGCTTACGAATTCTGTTTTTGAGTTCTCAAGGTTCGAATTCTGTAGTTTTCATCTCAAGGTTCGATTGTTCGTTTGCTTCTGCCATAGAACGCAAAACTTTCAATGGATTGGTGTCTTCGTGAGTTTCTACAAAGCTGAAACTTGGATCTGTCATTTCTTATCGTGTCCTTGGAAAACCTGCGGATAAATTCACGTTCATCCTCGACCCTCTCTGAGCAAATCCTCGATGTGAAGATTTAAAGTACATAAGTGGTTCAGCTTCCTCTTCCATCGCGTTTTTCTCTCTACGTGTAAATCTCACCTTCAACTGGGCCTGTGCACAAACCTCTGATCTTCCCCTCTCCACACACACACACACACACACACACACACACACACACCTCATCCCTACTCTGCTCTTAGCTGGCTGACCTTGAGCGCTGGCAGATCAGAAGCAGACAGCCGGCGGGAAGTGGCTCCATCCATCTTCCCCCCTCCACCTGGCAGCCTTTCTAAACAAACCAGGAAAACGGTTCCTCGCCCACGAGGCTCGTGCGTTCCCTGGAACCCTCTCAAATTGGTGGTGAATTACCTGCAACCTCTGAACCGTGACTCAGCCCTGTTTGCAGCAACAAATTATTCAGCACGGCTGTAGGACACTTCTCTGTAATATGCATATTCAAATGGACTCACTTAGCATTTTAACGGGAGCAGCTACCGGTTCTGGAAACATCCAGCGGAGTCGAAAGTTCCGCCGCGGAACCACGTGAGCTGATGAAACCACTTCAAATCACGAATGGGCTAAAAGTGCACCGCCGGCTGGAAAACAGGGACCATAAACAACAATGAGCAAATAATTAGTCAAAAAAGGTTTAAAGTGTTAAACAAATTGAAAAAATAATATAATATAGTGCTTTCTCTTTTTGATCTGCATCTCCATTTTAGACCCAGAGTTCCATATATGGGCATAATGAGGACACAGCACTCAGTGGTCCATAGTGACTCAGATCTTGGAGCATTTTTCAACTTCTTTCTCGTTTTCTCAGTAATCACTATTTCTATAAATACCAAATGTCCTCCATGGAACCAAATGTCCTCCATGGAAAATCATGTCCTCCGTGGAACCAAATGTCCTCCATGGAAAATCATGTCCTCCGTGGAACCAAATGTCCTTCATGGAAAATCATGTCCTCCATGGAACCTAATGTCCTCCATGGAAAATCATGTCCTCCATGGAACCAAATGTACTTCATGGAACCAAATATCCTCCATGGAAAATCATGTCCTCCATGGAACCAAACATCCTCCGTGGAACCAAATGTCCTCCAAACATCCTCCATGGAACCAAACGTCCTCCATGGAACCAAACGTCCTTCATGGAACCAAATGTCCTCCATGGAAAAACATGTCCTCCATGGAACCAAATGTCCTCCATGGAACCAAATGTTCTCCATGGAACCAAATGTCATCCATGGAAAATCATGTCCTCCATGGAACCAAATGTCCTCCATGGAACCAAATGTCCTTAATGGAAAAGCATGTCCTCCATGGAAAAGCATGTCCTCCATGGAACCAAATGTCCTCCATGGAAAATCTAAGTATTTCCATTCTTCTCACATTCGATGGTTTGTTTGACATCGCCAATAAACGCAAGACCCCCCACATTTGGGGTCTTTCTTAGTACCTACAAGTCTGAAACGTGCCACATTAATAACCTACCATGTCTTTTAAAAAACCAACAGGTTCTCGCGTTTCTACATTCGATTGTGCATTTGTTATTGCCATCAAATGCATCTTCTCGGATGAATTGGGGTCTTCGCAAGTACCTACAAGTTTGGAATTTGGCATCGTGATTCCCTATCATCCATCCATCCATTACCTTCCACTCATTTCTCTACTAGGGACGCGGTGGGATTCCCCATGCTCATCCAGGGGAGAACATCTCGGCACTGAGCAGATACACCCAGGACAGGGTGCCAATCCATCGCTGGGCACACACTCACTCACACATCCACACACACAAACACACACTATTCAATTTACCTTGAATCCATGCTTTTAGACCGTGGGAGAAAACCCACGCGGACGCGTGGAGGACATGGAAACTATCTAATGGCGGCATTGAATGCGAGGCCCCTCCAGTGTCACATCAAGGTCTTCTTAAATACCTACAAGGCTGAAACTTGGCACTGTGATTAGCTACCATGACCTTGGAAAAACGGGTTCTTGCTTTCCTACGTTCGTTTGTTTTCGATTGTTCGATTGTACCGCCATCGAACACAACACCTCGGATGGATTGGCGCTTGGCGAGTAGCTATAGAGCTGAAACTTGGCTCCGCCATTCCTTATGATGTCCTTGAAAAACCTACTGAAAAATTCACATAAGAAAGCAACCGTGAGGACGCCGTAATCACAACTCACAATATGTTCATTCCACATAAACATTTCAGATTTGTAATCGGCCCAAACCCTCACTTTATAATAATGATGATGATTATCCGATCAGTCGTAGCCGTCAGGTTCTCCACCATAACTAGTGGTTATTCCACTATTTCGTTAATATTAAAACCAATAAACACTTAATATTTTGCAGTCTTGGGTTCCAGAAACTTGATTTGCCCAGATGTGTGCACCATATTGGGATCCACCTCTTAATTATTGAATCTGTTTGGTCCCATGGTCACGGCGTCAGGACCACAGCATCGGTCAGGAATCTTGAACTTGATGACGGGAAGAAACCCACTGCAGCAGTGCAGCTCTCCGTACAGTACTCTGCGTTAACTGTAACCCGAGTCGTATGTTACCCCCTGAAGTGCCCCATACGGTAAATCACATCTGCAGTTTTCAGACGCTTTAATTTAATGCTGTGCAGCAACCACTTCTGAAACACTTTTACATTCCCGCTAATCTCATTTCATGGATGTTTATCGTAGACTTGCAGCATTATTATCACGCAGTGCCATTTATCTGTTATTATTACATCATATCTGGTCCTAATTGAACCCACCTTATTCACCTCCTCTGTTAAAGCTTTTGTGAAGGGCTTTTTCGGGGCAGCCGTGGATTTGTGGTTAAATAACCAGCCCTTGTGATCTAAAGATCTCAGTTTGTTTCCCAGGCACACCAAGTATTATGGCTGAAGGGCTTTGGGAGAGGCTCCTGACCCCAATTGTTCCCAGAGCACCGTGTACTCACTCAGTGTGTGTATAAAGTCTTTAAATGATCTATTTTGCCTACTGTACTTACACACCCAGCAATTAGTCCTCCAGCCTTGAACATTTACATTTAGCAGAGAGAACAACACAAGTCAGTATTTTTAAGAAGATACAGCTGAACTGCAGCACCGTCAACCCTGCGCATTACTCCATCTGGCATTTTTTTAAGCAAGTGTCTGTGGAAGAGATGGTTTTTGAGAAATTTCTTGAAAATGTTGAGTGAGTCAGCTGTATGGATGTTGGGAAGGTCGTTCCACCATTTAGCAGTGGTGAATGAAATGGAGTGAGAATTGGCATCTCGGTGAGTTGGAGTCACCAGGTGAAATTCGTCACTAGAGCGTAGTGAACGAGTTGGAGTGTACCTAGTAAAGATGTCACCTATGACAAACAGGCCTTTTATATTTTAAAACCCTTCGTTTTCTTTTACTTTTGTTAAAAGTACTGTATATAGTGGCAGAAAGTTTAGTTGTAATTTTTTGTTCACTTAAATCAGATGTTTTTTAATTACAATTCAGGAGGTCCAGATAAAGAAAATTTCATCAGGGCAAGGTCCAGACCTTCATTGACTGAATTTATTCTCTAACTTAGTGGTCACCAACCTTTTTGACACTCGGTTACAAAATACTGAGTATTATGAGGAGCTACTACTTTGTTTTCACATTTGTAGCATTGTAGAGTTTGATATTACATATATGGCAGTAATTCAGGTTTTGAAGATGCTATTTCTTTAAATTACTTGTAATAAATCATAACTTAATAGAGTACAAACAAGCGGAAGATAATTGATCGATGGCTATTCCCTGCAACTAAATCTTCACTGATCCGATTGGCTGAGGAGCAATCTTACTATGCACATTATTGGTCTGTGAGTTTACAGCACTCAAAAGCCTGTACCTTAAAGACAAGAAAAGGTCTGCTGCTCAAAATTAACTATCAACATTAAGTCAATAGTTTCGCTGTTTGGTTCCACGGGGAACGACGTCTGGACCTGGATCGCGGCTCGCTTATTAGGGACCTCTGGCTTAAAGAATGACCTAGATTTTTTTTTTTTTTTTTTTTTTTTGGAAAAAAGCCACCTGTTTCCACCTCACCAAATCTTATGTTAAAAAGGTTTTGCTGTGAGGACACAAGCAATGCAACTTTATTATTACGTATATGTCCTTTGGGTTTGTGTGTGTTACATAATATAAAGAAAACATGAACCTTGCTGGGCACATTTTATAGAATTGAAGGATTATCTTTCTGCCACAGCAAAAATAACATGTGCTCGTCTATTTGAAGGTTTTTGTACAGGTGTTCATGTTTTTTTGGTTGGTCACACTACCAAGATTGTAAATTTACTCTGGAAAATATCTGACCAACTCCCTTATTTTCATATGGCCCACTAGCATTATGGTTTTCCTAGTTTTGTGTTGTAGGTCACATATTTACCACATTAATCATAAGTAGCTCACATATAGGTAGCAGTGCCTAATCCTTACCAGATGTTCCGAAACATATGTGGACAATACAGTGTTTTTGTAATATATGAGCCACTTATAGCATATGAGCAATTGGATTTCTTACTCAGAATATTTAAAACGTCAAGTATATTCCGCTAGGTGTCATTGCGTAAATGTGGGTACATTTGCCCTGCTGTAGCCTGGTTAACATGTAATGGGTATATTCCTGTTGTACATATTCGGATTAAAGACTACATCGTGCATCAGTTATGTTTTTGGAATTAATGAGCTAAACTAACAGTCTTACTGCATATGTCATCATGCAGAGAGCCTTTTAGTCCAAAATGATATAATTTTGGTATTTAGACATTTTTTTGGGGTTCTTCTCCCGTTCTTCAACACTTTTTGGGTCGGGTTGTTCAGTTGGGTGGATACCTTGTCTCCACCTTGTCAGCAGTGTTAGTTATTTTTCCCTGCAGACTTAATCAACTCCAGGGTGAAGAATACAAATGAAATATGTTGGGGTTTTTTTCCAGTGACGGTTATGTCATCCTCCACCCACTGGTTACTTGGAGGTCTGTCAGCTTACTAAAGAAGTCCTAAAACTGTATATATACCACCTTCTAATTTATAATGCTTATGCTATTTTAATTTGTTGTCATTCAGTTTGTGCAAGAATGCATTTTTTTAATTATATGTTTGATTTATTTTATTTGGTTAATTTACAATGTGGATTTTATAGAAAGTGGAAATGCTGATAATGGTAAATTACAATCAAATGTAAAAAAAAATCACTGGGTTATGTCATTTATGTATTTTACAAAGAAATATAACAAATAAAAAATTTATTTAAAAAATATTTTTAGTTACACGTTGACATATGAGCCTCTTTTTGAGATGACTTTAACAGTTCAATAATTCTGTATTGTTTTTTAAGTCTATGTATAATTTCTGCATGCATTTTATTTGATGCCAGTATTGCCTCCCACTGCTGCTGTTTTAAGGTATACTAATGGCTACGATTATAAATCTTTCATTTAAGAAGGCTCCACAAGTTCTTGAGGTCAGAAAATTATGGTGTTTTTTCATGCCAATAGCAACCAATGAGTCCATATTGTGTTTTGGAGCACAAACCAGATCAAAGTCTTGCATAAAAATAATTTTATTTTAAAAGGCAAGATACTTATGTTATACTGTGGAAGAAAATGCTCAGTTAGGAACTCCACATATTGTTCAGAGGTCAGTTCGAACCTTAGGGACCCTAAAGGGAACCATCATCTCACTTTCCAATATTTCGACTCACAGTATCGCTCTGCCACTTTCTTGCTGACCTTGCAGTCTTGTTGACCATTTACCAGCCGTCCATAACTCTGTTCATCACTCCAAAACCTTTGCAGTGGGATTATAAATATGAATCTGGTATTCATAATGCATCATAAATGCATTCATAAAGCTTTATAAAGCATTTGTCATAAACCTTTGTTAATGTACATCATTACAGCTTTATAACAC
>JAOUQT010046151.1:0-10948 GCA_025769995.1 Xyliphius kryptos
GTCTCGTATATGCAATTGTTTCATGTCTGCATTTGTCTCATATATGCATTTGTCTCATCTATGCATTTGTCTCATCTATGCATTTGTCTCATGTCTGCATTTGTCTCATATATGCATTTGTTTCATGTCTGCATTTGTCTCATGTCTGCATTTGTCTCATGTCTGCATTTGTCTCATGTCTGCATTTGTTTCATGTCTGCATTTGTCTCATGTCTGCATTTGTCTCATGTCTGCATTTGTCTATTCTGTTGTGTAACTTTTCATATATTTATATTCTTAGTTTAGTTTATTTCGTTTAATTATCATATTTATATTTAATGTTTATTGTTTTGAAGCAACTTGGGTAAGAGAGTAACGTAATTTCGATTCTCTGTATGTCTTGTATTTATGCAGAATTGAAAATAAAACTACTACTACTACTAAACACACCTTGTGGACCTGTGGCCTTCCCACAATTTAACCCTATGGATTAGCTCATGTGAGTAAAGGCAGGTGAGCAAAAACTTCGATATATACAAATATAACAAATATAGTGTATATATACATTTATTTATTCAACTGGACAGTATTCATAGCTTCACTTTTCCCACATTTTGTTATGTTACTGCCTTATTCAAAAAGGGATTACATAATTTTTTCCCTCTGAATTCTACCCAAAATACCCCATAATGAACAACAATTTGTGGGAAGAGTTGTTTCATCGGGTTCAAGTTTAGGCTCTGGCTGGGCCACTCAAGAACTTTCACAGAGTTTCCTGAAGCCACTCTTTTGTTATCTTGACGGTGTGCTTACTATCATTGTCTTGTTTGTAGGTGACCCATCGTCCCAGTCTGAGGTCCAGAGCACTCTGGAACAGGTTTTCTTCAAGGATGTCTCTGTACATTGCTACATTTATCTTTCCTCTTTGACCCCGACTAGTCTCCTAGATCCTGCTGCTGAAAAAACAACCCCAAAGAATGATGCTGCCACCACTCACTGTACTGGTTTCCTTCAGATATAGTGCTTGGCCTTACTGAAACTCCTCCAGAGTCAACATTGGGTTATTTTGTTCACCTCCTTGACTAAGGCCCTTCTACCTAATGTCACTCTGACTTCACAAGCGGCCAGCTCTAGCAAGAGATCTGGTGGTTCCAAACTTCTTCCTCTCACAGATAATGGAGGCAACTGTGGCCTCATTGGGACTTTCAATGCTTTAGAAAATTTTCTGTGCTATGATACAATACTATCTTGGAGGTCTAGAGACAATGAATTGGACTTCTTTGCTTGAATCGTGCTTATACTTACTTATACTGGCAACTATGGGACCTTATAGAGACAGATGTGTGCCTTTCCAAATCATGTCCAATTAAATAAATTTATATGCAGAGCACCCATTTTGTGGGCTGACACCCATGTATGTGATGCATCCCATAACAAGTTACAGGGTTTGTCTGCATGGTCTTTTTAATATTTTTCACATCAAATACAATTGCTGTTTCCTAGTGAATGATTTTCTGCTGAATTTCTGTGCTAAACCAATATACATTATAGTTACCTCAGGTTGCATTTTTGATGCAGAAGCAGACTGTGTAAAGTGATGATTCTTTTCCAAAGTATACTTAAACCCACTTGGCTATGATCATCATGGTCGCATGACATGTTCTCAAACAACACAACCTGATGGCTTGATGATCACACACATTTAGAAGGGGTTCCACTATAGCACTCCCCAGGCTCACTGAAGCTTTTATTGCTGTTTTAAAATATAGTTTATATTTGATTATTTTTATTCTAATTTGTCTTGCAACTGAGCCTTGGCGATTTGTCATGCAAATAAAGCTATTTTATGTTTTAGTTGAAAGACTTTTTTCAACTGGTGACATCTTTTTGAATAGACTGATAATTCTCTCAAAAAATCTAGCACAAAATGCAAAACCATGACCCATCCTTGCTTGCAAATACTAAGCCGTAGGTAGATGCTTTTTTTGTCAATCTTGATGATCTTCGGGGCAGCTGTGGCCTAATGGTCACAGAAGATATTTTGGGACCAAAAGGGAGCAATTTTGATCCCCAGGACCTAATCCCCATTTCTCTCTCAGTGTGCCTCAGTGCTCTGTGTATCTGTGTGTGTGCTAATTGCACCCCTGGATAGGTTACATTAAATAACAAGCAAATATATTACCAACAAAATATGTTGCTGTACTTTTCACAGTTAAATATAAAATTAACAAAATATGGTTTCTAATTTGTTCTATACTTTTTGAAAGTGGCTCAACTTTTCTGAGGTACTGAGGTTTGTATGATGCTTATTTGTGCCTGTATTAAACATGCGCACCATGCACAGACATCTCAAATGTGTATGTAGCTGTGCATCTGTTTAAGGCTGACCTCTGCAGGTGTATTTTCCTGACCACTGTTTGCTGGCCATGCAGACTATCTCACTGCTGCCATGGAGCTCATAGCCTCTTTCGCAGTGGATTGTACATCGGGCTCCCATTACGTTCTTATAATATTCACCACGAGATGTTTGGCATCTTGCATGACCTTGCTTCACTTTGACTGGAGCGCACCATGGAACACCTACAAAGGACATAATGTCGCCATTTATACTTATTCACACAGATATATTTAAACCAATCGATCCCATCATGGTCAACAGCAAAAAGATAACAAAGACATCTACACACTTACCTTGCCTGATAATTAGCCTTTGGCCATGAATGAAAACAGAAAGGAGAGTAGATAAGTCGAAGTTGATTAGCCAATAAGAAAAAGAAAGGATTTAGAAACTTATAAAAGGCATTGTGGGTGTGTTGGAGACATGCTCTACAGTTTGCTGGTGATTCTCATGAAGACGGACCAACTGACATCAGAATATTATCATCCTCATTTGAGTCTGCTACATTAAAACTGTGCAATTCAATTTTATACCAGTTTCTTTGTAGCATGATCACAATGATTCTCATGACCAATAATTGGTCATGGCATTTCAGTAATAAGAAGTATCTGCAATTATACAAGTTTATAAAAGTTTGGACAAAGTACAAACTGTAAATAAAATCGGAATGCGATAATTTACAAATCTCAAACACTGATATTGTTTTCACAATAAAACATGGACAACATATCATATGTCAAAAGTGAGACATTTTAAAAATTCATGCTAAATATTGGTTCATTTGAAATTTCGTGACAGCAACACTGGCTGGACAACAACCAGGCTGGAAAAGTTAAAGGTACAAGAAGTTAACAGCTGGAGGATCAAACTGTAAATTATTAGCCAATTGGCAATAGGTCATTAACATGACTGGGTATAAAAAAAACATCTTGGAGTGGCAGCGGCTCTTAGAAGCAAAGATGGGAAGAGAATCACCAATGCCCCTAATTCTGGGGGAAGGAGTTCTACAGTGTAAAACTGCAAAGAGTTTGAACACATCATCATCTACAGTGCATAATATCATCAAAAGATCAAATTTGAAGAATCTCTGTGCGTAAGGAATAAGGCCTGTGATCTTCCAGCCCTGCATCACATACAGGCATGCTTCTCTATTGGAAATCACAAAATGAGTTCAGGAATATTTCCAGAGAACATTTTAGAGAACAAAATTTACCGTACCATCCGCCGTTGCCAGCTAAAACTCCATAGTTTAAAGAAGAAGCCTGATTTCTTTATGGAAATCAGGGACGCCGTGTCATTAGGAATATAGAGGAAGACCCAAGTTCATATCAGCACTCAGTTTAGAAGCCAGCATCACTGATGGTGTGGGGTTGCATCATAAAATGGAAAATACAACAAAAAAGACCTAAGACAGTTGAGGAACTAGAATTCTACATTAGACAGGAATAGGTTAACATTCCTATCCCTCAACTTGAGCAACTCATCAGTCCCCAGATGATTATAGACTGTTGTAAAGAGAAAAGGGGATGTCTCACAGTGGTAATATGGCCTTGTCCCAACTTGTTCTTTCATGAAATTTAAAATCACCTATATTTTCTCTTTAAATTATACATTTTCTCAGTGTAAACATTTGATATGTCATCTATGTTCTATTCTGAATAAAATATGGATGTTTTTATTTACAACTTGTACTTTGTCCTAACTTTTTCGGAATCGGGTTTGTATTTATAATGGCTAATTTTTCTTAATTCTAATTATTATATATAGTCTGGACATTTTCCAGACTGCTTCATGAGAATTGTAATTGCATAATACAGCCAGAAAGTTAAATGTATGAGGAACAAGGAACGTGTGTGTGCTTTTGGGTTCTTCTGAGGATCAAGGATTTTTCACATCCTGATGCTCTCAGATTTCTGAACAGCACTTTGGAACATGGTCCGAATTTTGTGCTTAAGACACGCAGTTGTTTGCTCCATGTGCTGCCCCTTTTGTCGCTTCAAGAATACTGCACCTTTATTACCTTATTGGTTGGTGGAAATGATAAACAGGTCCTCTGTGCCTTGTCGATTTAACCAGGTCTTCACTTTATGTGTTTGTGTGTGTTTGTATGTGTGTTTGTGTGTGTGTGTTTGTGCTTGCATGTTCACCTGTGTATCTTACTTCGTCGTCAGTGTAAGGCCAGTACCCCGACCCTGAAAAACAGAAGACAGCAAAAGAGAGCCAAGAACTCTGAATTGCCACAGAATCAAGAGATCACAAAAGCCTACATGCAAGCTAAATCTTTGATTCTGACTGGGTGGGCAATTACATTAAAGCACAAACCAAGAAATGCTTAGACTGGTTTGATTCAAATAGAAAATGCATTGCAATGTTTAGTACACAACATGCATTTTTGCTTTGCAAATAGCATTGCAATAATGGAAAATAAATAGTCAGACACTTTTTTATTTAATATGCTTGCATCATGTATATTTACTTTAAACATTCACACTTAAGGTCTTTTGACACTGCACATGGAAATATGTACAAAAGTCTATGCATTTATACGCATATAGAGGTATATGTTTAAAAAGCTGATACTAAAAAGCGTATGTGTAATGTGTACATGTAATGTACTTCAAATAATTCCAGTTCTTCAAAAAATCAAAATGACTTTCCCTACTTGTTTGCAAATTATATGCATTTATAATATTCAGTTCACCTTTGGTAGATGGGAGAACCTGGATGAAACTCATTGTATGAACAGAATGTACTTTTGATTCAATTAAATTTTACCAGTGGTCTCAAAGCAGACATAAAATCCAGACATGACTTTTTGATTTTACAAATATTAACAAGCAATCCAGGGGCAATGTTTGCAAGGTTAATCTCGCTGAGTCGATAAGAGGTAGAAACGTTGAGAGTAACTAGACACAAAGCATGAACAGAATCTCTGCACAAACCACAAATTGAGTTCAGGATCACATTTGAAACCTTGAATGTAGCAATGCCACCCATGTTGACATTATTCCACCCCTACTTTATTACCACCTCATTTTCTCACAGTCTGGATAAACAGTACTACACTCCAATAGAAACATTATGTGCTATTCCATTTGGAATTGTAGTACATATTTTACTGTGGACTAAAATATTCGGGGATCTTGATTAGAATGAACCTTTATATTTGAACAAAACTATTAATCACTGGTTCTTCATCACACTTCCTAACATACAGAATTAGACCTCTATTTGTTAAGTGATACATTTTTGCCACTGTGTTTGCACACAGCGGAAATGGTCCTCTGCATTTAACCCATCTGTGCAGTGAAACACACAAATACTGGTGAAGTGAGCACCAGGTGGGGTTAGGTGCCTTGCCCAAGGGCACTTCAGCCATGTCGCTACTTGGAATCGAACCTGGGACCTTCCGGTCGCAAGGCTGTTCCTTAACCACAAGCCTACGGTGTAGATGTGTAGAGAAGGCAGTATATTATCAAAAGCTGAAATAACAATGCAGAATCTCAGATCCCCAAACAACCTCTCTCTCTCTCTCACACACACACACATAAATTAATAATAATTAACATTTGTAAATCCTCATTCTCTTTCTGGCTCACGTTGTGTATGCTTGAGAGATCCATGGGCCTCTTGACAGATGAGTTCATCTGTTAAGCTCAGCAAAATGCTGTGCAACTTTTCTCTCACACACAGTTTTCCACTGGCTGCAGACTCAGCTGAAGTAGTTTAGTAATTCTCTTGCCATCTCTTTGATATGACAGAGTATTACATAAACTTACAGAATGCTGTGACTGCTGTTACTTTGCTATATTTTTGAGTAATAAGCCCACAATATGCTGTGTTTAAATTCTAAGCTGTGGAATCAGATCACAGATTGCATTTGCAGGAATGTTTTCTACATATGTAACGTATAGTATTTTATAGTATCAAACTTCAGGTTGTGTTTATTCTATCAATGCAATTCTGACTCTGAGAACCGAAACATAGATTTCTGTGACAACCTGTATTAAACCTACCAAACTACAAACAAGCCCACTGTGAGCAAGCACTACAGCTACAGAGCTGAAAGACAGTGAACTGTTCACACAATTCACACATACTTTAGACAAACATATTTCTATGGTTAACATTTTTGGGGGCTCGCAAAGGATTTGGGGCTCGCAAAGGCTATTTACACAAATTTCCTTCACAATCTCCCATGAGCATGGCCTTTTATTCATATCACAAATGATTTAATAATATAATGCATCCTGCATGTGCACTTATTTCTCTTAAGAGAACAGTTTTGCAAGGTCAGCTGTCTGCACTGCTGGATTTTGCTTACAAATGTTCTAATTTGCTATTTGAACCAAGCCTTTTTTTGTAAGGCACTTCAGATGATCACAATGTTTTTTTTTATTATTATAATTACTATTTTTATTATTCTTATTGTTATTATTATTATTACTATCACTACTAATACTACTATGACAGTTAGATTCACTAGAAAGAGACCCTAAATATTCTTTAGTAACTCCCGTTCAGATTAATGAACCAAAAATACCCTGACATATAGGAAATCTATTATCTTAGAACCTTTTATGTTTAAATAGAAAGATGAAGACCCACAACACTTTTTTCCATTGTGTCAATTCAGTTACTACTAGCACGAATAGTAATAATATTATTAATAATAATAATAGTAATAATAATAATGTTGTAATATACACTGCTTTTATATTTATATGTTATATGTACAGTGGAAAGCAATACGCGCATGAGTTTGAGTCCCTGGCCAGCTCCTTTCTGTGTTGATTCTTCGGATTTTTCTCATGGCTTTACATTTTCCATTGTACTTAGGTGTAAGTGTTTGCCAACATGCAGTCTGAGATGAACTAACAACCTATCCCTGCTCATAGACAGACGCCAGCATCACTTATGACCCAG
This sequence comes from Xyliphius kryptos, assembly GCA_025769995.1. NCBI lineage: Eukaryota > Metazoa > Chordata > Actinopteri > Siluriformes > Aspredinidae > Xyliphius > Xyliphius kryptos. The sequence continues at coordinate 7,304 of JAOUQT010046151.1, forward strand.
GAGTTGGATAAGTGACAAAAGTTCCTCACGTTGCATTGCACGCTGGACAATCAATGGATTAGGAACACATGGCAGGTGACATATGGTCACTGATAAAGAGTCTCCAGGTTCTGACCTGTCCACTGCACAGCTGAATTCAACATTTTCAGAGTAAAGAGTGCTACATGATTGGCTTGAGTGCCTGCGACAACTTACAGATAGCCGAAACCCATATGTGTGCTGCCTTTTTTTCAGTGAGCTGTTCCCATACCACAAAAAATGTGTCAAGATAGAAGGAACCATCAAGAAACAACCAGCCTTGTGTGACTGATGTGAACCTTAAACTAGGGAGGGGAAATGGCAGAGCTGTTGCATTTGGCATGGCTTGACTTGCGTATGGAGAATGTTAGCCATCCAAAGCCTGCATGTGTGCTGTAAATGATTGTAAAAAATGGATCCAAATGTTATTTGTCAGGTGTCTTTAATTTAATGATCATTCTGTGTATACTCGACATCTGAAACAAGAGAAGTATCAGAACAAACTTGGAAATTGATACAAGTAAATGATTCTAAAAGAATTAGAACCAGACAACAACAAGATAAAAATCATTTTAATGCCACAAACTAAAAATAAGAGAAGAAAGAAAATTTCTAAAAATTTCTGAAAATTGTTTATGTTTATGACAGAGCCCAGGACACACACATTTTTAAATTAAATTACAATGATTAATGTTCATTCATTCAGTAACTTCTGCTTAACTCAACTCTGGGTCGTGTCCAGCCAGTGCCCACCTGGCAACTTGGGTGCAAGTGCAAAACAAAAGCCATACAAAGGGCACCATTCCAAATCAAATTAACCTAACATGCCTGTCTTTGAGATGTTGGAGGAAACCAGAGCACCCAGAAAAAAACAGCTTTAACATGGGGAGAACATGCAAACTCCATGACCAATGTTGAATGTGTTATATAACACAGCATTCAAATTGTTGGCACATATAAAGTTGTAGTAAGCCTCTGACGCTCAAATACAAGTGGTATGGCACACGACATTCTCAACGAAAACCCACTGACTTGTCCTGCTCTGTCCTAATTCATTTCTGTCTAAATGCCCCAAATGATCATTTTACATTTCCGAAATTTGATCCGCGTACACAGTGGTGACAGTGAAGTGAGCAGACACGCCGGAGCAGCTGGATAACACTCGGGAACAGCTGGATGAATGGATACTGTGTTTCACCCTGTTGGTCACTATACAGTTTGCTGTGCAACCCACAGCCCCTCTTCTCCCCCCAAAACCGTCCACGTAAACACACGCAAACACCACACTCAACCTCCAATCACACACTGCACACCCAGTGGATTAATCTCATTGCTTGTATTTTACACACACTCAACAGCAGAGTTTAATTCAGCGTCCCCGATCAGTCGCCAAAATCTACTGGAAACCTCAACTCTCCAAATCCGTGGGACAAATTTATAACGGGACAGGACAGGGGAGAACACGAGTCTGCGCTATCTTACCGTCATATGCGAGGCAACAGGCGACCAGAAGTCCCAGGAGCACACACACACACAGCCAGTTGTCCATGTTTAAAATGTGCAGGAGTTGCCTGAGTATCCGCTGCACTCCTCCTCCTCCTCAATCTCTTTTCCTCCCCGCGAGCACCTCCTCCTCTGAGAAACACGAGATCTTCATCCTGTACGTCCTCCGTTAATATAAACTTTCACTTCTGCCCCATGGAACTGTAGTCCCGATAGCCCCGATGGTCCAGTTATTACTTATAATACCAAAGCGTCCATGGTTTTAACCGTAATACACTTTACAGACTGTAGTGGTATATGTCACTTTACCTTTAATTCATATTTATATTTAAGAAAAATTAAAGGTACATCAGTGGACTTTACAATCCAATTATACAATTTGAAATATACAACGTATACAGTATATATAACATCAGTAATAATCAATAAAATATAGTTATGTGTCTTTATTAGCAGTGTTTCTCACATTTAGTAAGGGTACAGGCATAAACTGAAATATTCTGCCCTATAGAATAAGCTCTGATAACTTAATTGAGTAAATATGATCATAAATATTCTATATATGGATAAGGCTCATAATATACCATGCCATAATGTCATACACTGTAACTGCTTTAAGATGGTTGTCTGCAAAAAATGTGCCCTGTGGGGTGGGGTAAGCTGATAGAGCATCCTAATCGCTTGTCAGATATTATTGCAGCCTATGGAGGAGTCAAAACCCTGTTACTAATGGTACTAGGTTTTTTAGCAGCATGTGCTTTATAAACTGAGCTATCCCTGCTCAATAATAAATTAAGAGCTCTTACAAAGAGATCATTGGCTGCAATAGATCAATCAATCAATCAACCAATCAATAAATCAATCAATCAATAAGCCAGTCAGTTAATCAATAAACAAATGATTAAATAGATACATTTCATGCTCTGTGCAGTACAGAAATTGATTTCCATTACTAAATCAGAGACTGAACTTAATAATTTACATTATTAATTGTTATTAATTACATTATTAATCTGAATGCGAGAAATACAATGGGCAGTTGTTTGTCCCAGTCGCGCTGGTTCTCTGCTGTCACTACAGCGAGCTATGTAGTTAATGTACGATTGAACCGTTCTACCAGTTCGTCACTCTGAGGGTGAAGTGTAGTGGTCCGGGTTTTGTGTATCCCCAAGTTCCTGCATCACCTCGGATACAAAGTTGTGCCCCTGATCAACTGTGTAGCTCCTCTGGCACCCCAAAACGGCATAAAAACCTTTCCACCTGCCGGTTTGCAGTGGTTGCTGTGCTCTGGCCACTTGATAAAATAATCCATGGCGACAAGGACGAATTTGTTACCTGCATCAGTTACCGGAAATTCACACAGATCATGCAAAGCCTGCACACGCTGAATCCGGTGTCCCATTTATCCGTGCCGGGTATGCACTTCTCCCGGATGGGCCCCACCCAAAAACTGTGCCAGATCGATTTTGCCCACAGTCCCACAGCACAAACACGGCGACCCAGTAATCCAACACCTTCTTGTATTAACAACACAGACAAACCCATATCCTCCAGTGCACATACTCGATGACCCTCAATCTTGCACTCCACAAACAGTTGACCAAGTCCCTGGGACATTGTTGTTGAGTTCAAGGGATAAAACCAATCCAGAACGCTCACATCCCTCACTGAAGTGCTCCTCGTTTGTTTCCCGCTGCCTTGGAAATATCACACTACACACTGCCACAGCGCCAGCGGTCTCACTGTTTGTTTTTCTCCAGTCACAAGGGGGGCCGCGCTGACTCCACTCGCGGGCTGTCCGTAGTGATAATAACTTCTACATGCTTGGCCTACGCCACGACTAATTGCAGTGTTTTGGGTGAAAGCAGTCTAAGATATCTATTTACTCTTGATTATTGATTCTAGCCTTTCCTTCGAATCTCATGTAGATAATACCACAAGTATAGCATTTTTTCACCTTAGAAACATTGCTAAGATTAGAAATATGCTGGGACTGAATGATGCAGAAAAACGTGTCCATGCATTTGTCACCTCTAGGTTGGATTATTGTAATGCCCTGTTGTCTGGTTGTTCCAGTAGGTGTATAAACAAACTACAGTTAGTCCAGAATGCAGCGGCCAGAAT
>JAOUQT010046160.1:0-10947 GCA_025769995.1 Xyliphius kryptos
CCTGCAAGAAGAACGGCTTCAGATCCCTCTGACCACTGTGCAGGACCTGTAGATGTCATTCCCAAGACCAATGGACGTTGTATTGGCCGCCAAAGGAGGCGCCACACCAAACTAATCGATTATTGTGCTCTACAACCAGATGTTTCATGTATCTCCTCTCTGGTCTTCCACCCAGGAGCTCCATCGTTATAATCCACTGTCCCTCCTCTGCACACGTCCAAACCACCTCTGTCTGCACTCTCCATCTTTACCCCCCAGTTCTTCACCCCCTGCTGGCCCTCTGATGGACTCATTCCTAATCCTGTCCATCCTGGTCACATCTAAAGAAAACCTTAACATCTGAAGGTCAGCCACCTCCAGCTCTGCTTCTGATCTCCAAACCAAACCACAAAGCTGCTCCCACTACTCTCTTATGAACCTGTTCTTCTCCATCTTCTCCACCCTGAGACCTCGGTTCACTTTCACGTGAGAGACAGGTGCCGTTTGTGTGGAAGTAGCCCCACCTAGTGGAGAATCTACGTTACTGTGTTCCCTCACATAATATAATAACGATATATTTTTCTTCAGTTCAACTCTGGACCTCACACCGGTTAATCAGACAGAACCTTCAGATTACAGACGAGCTACATCCTCATCAGTTAGTGTGTTCAAAGTTAAAGCAGAATGTTTAAATTATAAAGATGATACAGAAAGAGTCCATTTTATTGATATTAAGGATTTTACACAAATCCAGAGTTTAAACTAAAACACAACAAACCATTCAACCAAATCAGCAGCAGAACACAAAGCCATCTAGAATAGAAGATGTTTTGTGTATAGCGATTAGCATGGGGGTGAGTGGAGAGGATGACGCAGGGCGGCTAACGTGAAGCTAACACTGTAGAGCATGCTACGAGTTGCGCGTCAACAGCAGAGAGGACATGTGACTGAGTGTGTACGATCCCGGCGTCGCTCTGCTTCCCCAAAACTTCAAGACGGAATTAAAGAACGTTATCTCTGAATCAGCCAATCAGTGAGCGACGTTAATAAAACATGCTCGCCACCAGGGCGCAGAACGGCTAGTTCACTTTTAATAGCAATAATCAAACAGAGGTTTTCAGACACTGATTTCTGAAGATTGATCCAACACCCCGAGCTGTTAACAGTTAACTACTGAATCTGAAGATCTATAAACACATAAATCACCTGAACGTTACGGGTTTATAGGTCAGTAATCTCCATCTCGCACGTCTGGTTAGAGGTCACTGCATTTCATTGGCGTTGTACTCGTTTACTCTGCCCAACGACAAAGTTCGGTCTAATCTCAAATCAAGATCTCACACTGATGTTCAGGTGGTCAGGGCGCGGTCAGGGCGAAAACATCACATGTTCCGGATTATTTATTTAAAGCTGACGCTGTAACTGAAGCTGAACTTTATAATAACTAATTGCCAACTCATCTGTAAGAAAAGTCCTAAAAGTCGCTAAAATGACATCATTACATGATCGGCATTGTGGGAGAGAATCTATTGGAACTACAAATCTTTCAGTGTGTGGTACCCTTTATTATCTGGGGTTGCCATGGCAATGAACCGGCATATTCTACATTCCTGACACAACAGTCACCTCCACCGGGTCTGAGACCCACAGACTGGAACCCTTTAGAGCAGCGGATTCACCTTCAATCCATGTTTTTGTGACTGTGGGAAGAAACTCCACCCGGATCAAGAGAACATGCTAACCACTAAGCCACCGTCACGTATTAAGCCCCATGTTGGAACTACAAATAAACTTGTTGATTCTTTTTTTGTATTTCAAATAGACGTCACTTCTCAAAATAAATACAGAACCTAAATGCGTTGTGTACATCTACATTACGTGTGACACACCCATTTTCGACTGTGTTGTTAAATATTGATTTAAAAGACAGGTTCGTGGGGTGGAACTGCTACTCTCCAAACATCTCCAAGAACATCAGAAGAAGTCACTGGGTTTGTCTCTAGTCGATTTAAAAACCAAACGTTGCTAAAGAGAGCAACAAAGTCACGCCACAGGAGGTCATTGCTACTTCCTACCTGTGGTCATCAAACTAATTTGGTCATTTAGCGACTTACAAGTACCCCACTTAGTTGGGGTCAGAACTCCGGCTCACATACAGAATCTCTGGAGCAATGAGGGTTAAGGGTCTTGCTCAAGGACCCACATTGGTAACAAACAGTGGATTAGAACCCACAACCCTTAGATTGCGAAACCAACAACCTAACCACTAAACTACCACTCCCTCATACTAACAATATGTGCGATGAAGGACTATGGGGCAATTTAGAGCCACCAATTTTACCTTGAATTTATGGGTGAAAACCCTGAGGAACCCCACGCAGACACAGGGAGAACATGGAAACTCTATCTAGATCGGGATCCGAACTAGCCACCCAGTATACATAGCATTCTATGCCACTTTAACCTTTTAAATATCTTAAATTCTTTGAAACTTTTTTAAAAAAGGACGATAATCCAGATCACACTGATGATGATGATATCCTTTACATTAAACTGGAGCGTGTGGATTAATAAACTATTCTGATTGAACGTTGTGAACAGTTGAAATCCCCTGACCAATATGGCGGCCGCGTTGGCGCCTCTCTCATGTGAACGGAGGGGGCGTGGCCAAAGTGTGCATTATGATACAAAAGCATGTGATACATGGAGCGAGTCACGTGACTAACTGCCATAAACATCCTTGTTACCGTGACGGTTCTATCCTGCTGGTTCGCTCTGTGGTTCCTTTGAAGGTCCTCTGTGGTTCCCCTGCAGTTCCTCTGTGGTTCCGCCGGACGGACTGCGGCGGGTTCGAGCCCTTCGTCTCGTTCTGATTTTGACGGTCCGGCTCACTGACTCCCCCCATCGGTTCGGTGAGTTTGCACAGCGCTGCGACATTAACTATTAAGAAATGTATATATATATAAAATACATATAATATAAGAACTGTAAATGTCGACTTCGGAAACAGATGTCGGTTATTTTGATCGTTAGAGCCGCGAGACACCAGGAAATATAAATCCACTTCCGCTGTCCAACCTGTAGTTTCACAGGAGTCGAGTCGCTGAGTCGGTTCCACACATCGCACGACAAAAACGACACGATAATAAATAAAAAAAAAATGTAAAGATTTATACCGCGATGACCAGTTCACCTGAAGACAAAGAATTTAATAAAGAACCTGCAAACGCTTTAGAACGAAATGTGTCGGAAACGTGCCCACATCAGTGAACCGACGCCTCTGATATGAATCCCACGATAATCAGCCAATTATTTTATATCTTGTTTTTTTTGTAACAAATAATTAGTTTTGAGTTCATACTGACGGACCCTGAGGTGTTTCACCCCCCAACTTGTTCGTCGAAGGTTCAGGAGGATTAATGAAGAGGTTTACCTCAGAACTTGTCCACTGAGGTACAGGATGAGGACATGATGCTGAGGATCTCCTGATGTTCTCCTCTGTACGGATTCCAGGATGGGAACCTGTGTCCTTGCGTCTCTGTCCTCTTCTCATCCTCTGCTCTTTTCTCCCAGGTATGGCGGCGACGGCGTGGGTCTGTCTGTTGCTGGTGGTCTCTGCGGCTGTACGCGCTCTGGACAATGGGCTGATGAGAACTCCACCCATGGGCTGGCTGGCGTGGGAACGGTTCCGCTGTGACGTCGACTGTGAGAACGATCCACAGAACTGCATCAGGTGAACGCTGGTTCGTGTTCAGTTGTACCACGGTGATGCTGCGATGGTCCTGGGTTCGAATCCCGAGCAGGTGGAGGAAAACATCAGAGTAACAGTTCATAAAATCTACAACATACAGAATGAAATACTACTTCAATTCTTCTAAAAGCTTTGATTTGGACCATTGAGAGAAAGTGAGAAATAAGTGAATGAACCAAAACCAGTGTGAGAGCTCAATCCCAACTGTGAAGCATGGTGGAGTCATGGCAGGTTAAAATCTGTAGATCTGGCAGCGGGTTCCTCTGTGTGTACTTACAGTGTGTGTTGTGTCTGCAGTGAGGGTCTGTTCAGGGACATGGCGGACCGTCTGGCTGAAGATGGCTGGAGGGAACTCGGATACGTCTACGTCAACATCGATGACTGCTGGTCACTGAAGCAGAGAGACGCACAGGGACGACTGCAGCCTGACCCCAAGAGGTAACGCATGAGTACTGCATCATACTGCATTAAATAATAATCATACATTATCTTCCACGAGGATCCCATGTCCATCCAGGGGAGAACGTCTCAGGCGCTGGGCAGATGCACCCAGGACAGGGTGCCAATCCATCGCTGGGCACACACTCACTCACATTCTATAGGGGCAATTAAAAAACAAACAAACATTTGGAGTATTTTTAACCCTATTTAATCCATATGTACCTGAAATTCCAGTTCAGTTCCGCACATTCGTAGCAATTCCCACTAGGGGGCGTAATAATTACAAATCGACTGTTGCATCAGTGGAAACATGTGATCTGAATTGTGAAGACCTTTACATGCTGTGTGTAGTGTGTGTGTGTGTGTGTGTGTGTGTGTGTGTGTGAGTCCTAAACGAAGCTGCTGATGTTTCCATGCTACAGGTTCCCCGGTGGCATCTCCAGACTGGCACGTTACGTTCATGACCGTGGCTTAAAGCTGGGTATATACGGTGACCTGGGAACGTTGACCTGTGGAGGGTACCCTGGGACCACCCTGGACAAGATCGAGGTGGACGCTCAGACCTTTGCTGAGTGGGGCGTCGACATGCTGAAACTGGACGGTTGCTACTCCAACGCCTCGTATCAGGAGCAGGGTGAGGGGGATCATCTAAATGGGGGGGCCATGTGGAGTCTGCATCCTCCACCATGCTTTACATTATGGTTCTGTTATTGAGATGCAGTTTTTTTTCCTCGAGCAGGGGGCGTGGTATAGGTGTGTGGGAGGGGTTTATAAGGCCTTAAACATGTTAATAACACAACAATCATAACGACGCTACATGGCGGGGTCACTGGAATGTAACCCCGGCGATATGTGAGGTGAACATGCTCATGACTTCTGCAATGGATTGGTTTCTGGCTGATTTCACCTCCAGGGGGCGCACAAGTTGACCTACAAAAATTAAATATATATTTATACATAAATTTCTGAAGGGTTTGTGATGAATAGGTTACCCGCTGATGTCCAAAGCGCTGAACGCCACCGGACGACCCATCGCTTACTCCTGCAGCTGGCCGGCCTACCAGGGAGGTCTTCCTCCTAAAGTGAGTAAGGAGAGAGTGTGTGTGTGTGTGTGTGTGTGTGTGCGCAGAGTGAACAGCTGAGCGTGTTCTGCAGGTGAACTACACACAGCTGGGGGAGATCTGCAACCTGTGGCGTAACTACGGTGATATTGAGGACTCGTGGAGCAGCGTCCTCAACATCGTGGACTGGTTCACCAAGAACCAGGACGTCCTGCAGCCCTCTGCCGGACCTGGACGCTGGAACGACCCCGATATGGTACGGTCTGCATGAGGAGCACTGGGCTCCTGCTTTGTTCCTCAGATGTTCTTCAGGTGGTTCTGTGTGGATGCAGATGTTCTGATCTACAGTTCCTGCTCATGTTCTCCCTCATTCCCTGGTTCTCAGCTGGTGATCGGGAACTTCGGCCTCAGCCCGGATCAGTGGCGTGCTCAGATGGCTCTGTGGGCGATCATGGCCGCGCCCCTCTTCATGTCCAATGACCTGCGGACTTTAAACAGCGCGGCGCGCTTCATCCTGCAGAACAAAGCCGCCATCGCCATCAATCAGGATCCGATGGGCATCCAGGGCAGACGGCTGCTGAAGGTACCGCACAACCGGAACACTTAGCAGGTTCTACTGAGCTGCAGGCTGATCCTGTGGTGGTCTCTCTCTCTCTCTCTCAGGAGGACCGTGGCATTGAGGTCTTCTGGAGACCTTTGTCCAGTGGGGCCAGCGCCTTGGTGTTCTTCAGCCGGAGGACCGACATGCCGTACCGCTACCAAACATCTCTCAGAACGCTCGGCTACACGGCAGGAACCTACACGGTGGGTGTGAGAGAGACACACGCACACACACACATACACACACAATGTCCTCATTAAGTTTATGACCTACATACCAGGTGAGACTGTGTGTGTGTGTGTGTGTGTGTGTGTGTGTCTCTCAGGTGTATGACGTGTTCTTGGAGAGGGTGGTCTTGCAGCTGAAGGACAGCACAGAGTTTGTGGTCTCTGTGAATCCCTCCGGTGTGGTCATGTGGTACGTGGCTCCATCAGGGAAGGCGTGGACGGCGGGGGCCCCTGATCCACAGGAGTGGTTCTGATTGTAATGACGGGACGGGGAGGGGACGGGGACCGGGGACCATGATGCAGCGTCACATCATTAATCTGAATTTTAAAGAATCATGAATAAAACTTTTACACAAAGTGCAATAATCAGGTAACGATGAAGACGAGCTGCTGAAGGTCAGACTCAGGTAATCAATAAAGGATCCTTCATCCTGAACTGGAACTGTTTGGTTCTTGTGTTTCATCAGGAACTTTATGAATCATGTTTTTATTAAAACTCTTTATAAACGTCTCATCTGAGGTTCTCATTTCTACATTATCACAGAACGGGTTCCTGTATGGTTCCAACAGTTCCTCTCAGAAAACACACTACAGTGGAGCCAGTAAATATTTAGTCAGACACTGAGCATGTTCTCCTACTTAGAAAGATAAGGGTGGTCCGTAATGTTCATCATAGCTGCACTTCAATTCTGAGAGACAAAATGAGTAAAACATCCAGGATTATTTACTAAAATGATTTGTAAACATCAGTGGAAAATAAGTTTGTAACCGAACCTTTGATGCAATGATTGAGGTGGAGCGTTTCCTGTAAGTCTCCAGCAGGGGTGCAGTATTGCTCCGTTTCTCCTGCAGATCTCCTCCAGAGCACTGAGGTTTTGGGATCAGTCATCCTGTCACCTCTGCAGTGAAACAGCCCCTAAACATGATGTTCCCACCCCCATGCTTCACAGTAGGTATGCTGTTCTTGGAATGCGACTCAGCATTCTTCTTCCTCCAAATCAGACGAGTTGAGTTTTTACCAAAAAGTTAGATTTTGGTTTCATCTGAGCTCATGATCTTCTCCCAATCCTCTTCTGGATCATCCATATGTTCTCTGCAAACTTCAGATGGACCTCGACATGTCCTGCTTAAGCAGGGTGACACACCTGGCACTGCAGGATGGGAGTCCCTCTGGGTGTAGTGTGGTACTGATGGTAGAACTTTGTTCCTTTGATCCCAGCTCTCAGCAGATCATGATCATTTTGACCCCATGGGATGAGATGTTGACCCCAGATTGAGGGAGATCATCAATGCTCCTGTAGGTCTTCCATTTTCTCACAGTCGCTTCCACAGCTGATTTATTCACACCAACCTACTTGCCTCTTCCCAGCATGCTGCAGCTCTACAGTGGTCTTCCTGGTGTCCTTCCACAGCTCTTTGGTCTCGGTCATGGTTGGGTTTGGAGTGGGACTGTTTGAGGCGGTGGACACAGGTGTCCTTATACAGATAATGAGGACAAACAGGTGTCAATAATACAGCTAAGGACAGTGGAGGACAGAAGAGCTTCTTAATGGAGAACTTACAGCTTTGTGAGAGACAGAGATCCTGTTTGTTTGTGGGCGTCCAAATACTTATTTTTTACCATCATTTACAAATGAATTCTACACTGTGATTTCCTGGATGGTTTTTTTTTTTTACCTTACTTTGTCTCTGAGTTGAAGAGAACATGCTCAATCAGTATAGCCTGCATACAGTATGTATTCATCAGTACTGTTAGCCATGGCCACTGTGATGTCATCGTCTGGTCTCTGTTTGTGCAGGAGAATAGTAAATGACACGTACAGGACTGACCTGTGTCTGCTCTACCCGCCCTTCATGATCGCTCTCGGTGAGCCGGACCATGATGCACACGTTAGATAATCATTCTTATTCAGTCATTTCCGCTGTGATGGGTTTGATGCAGTAATCGGTTCATTGTGAGAACCTAACCCCACGTTTCTGCCCGTTCAGCATGTTTACACGTGGCGTGTGTGGTGCAGCAGAAGGATGCGCGCCAGTGGTTCGCCGAACTCTCCGTGGACATGGATAAGGTGACGGTCTTCATAAAGTCTAATGTGTTCAGGAGCTAAAAACCCAATGAAACCCATCAGATAACGTGTGTTTGGACTACAGGTCACAGGCGGTACTGCATGTGCATCAGTCCCATGTTCTGTCCTGTTCTTCTGCAGATCCTGGAGATCATTCGTGTCATTCTGAAGCTGTATGATCAGTGGAAGAACTTTGATGACCGGAAGGAAATGCTCACCGTGCTGAGCAAAGTGCCCAAACCCAAACCCCCCCCCAACAGGTACGACTCCCCCCAACACGGTGCCGTCTACGTTTACCTGACCGGCGCTTTTTACATTCATATCATATAAGGTGCCTGGCGTGTGCGATCGCTATAGCGATTGGCGTGCGGGTGGAGTGGAGGTGAAGTGCTTAGCATGTTCTCCTCTCAGCGCAGGTGTTGTCCGTTTCCTCCCACAGTCCAAAAGTATGGAATTATGGTCATTTGGCTGCTCTATACTGCCCCTAGTGTGTTTGTGTGAGTGAGTCAGTGTCCAGCAATTAAGCTAAAGCTAATGGATGGATCTGATTTAGGGGACCCAGGTCCTGATGGTGAAGCTGGCGATCGTTTCTGTTAGTCTTTGGCGCCATCTGGTGTTTGAGGAGTAGAATTGCCGTTCTGAATGTTATTCCTCTATCATACATTTCCATAAGACATTTTAATCGAAGGCAAACCCTTTCAGCTTTAATCCTTTATTGTTTGAGGTCACGCTGTTCTTGACCCACGATGTGTCCACTTCGTCTTTCATGACTGAGAGCGTCAGTCGAATTTAAAGCAGGTGCCTGAATGATGCTGAAAGATCAGTGATCTGAACAAGTGTATGCTTCAGAATTTGTGGGAACAGTTTAGGGAAGGCCATTTTCTGCTCCAGCGTTTATTTATAGAGTTTGAAAAAGAAGAACATGACAAACTACCGGAGTGCTGACACCTTTGGGATGATGATGATGATTATGATGATGTAAGAGTCTGCACCCTGACGCCTTACACAATGTTCATATAAAGTCTTTAAGGTTCTAAACTCCTCCTTTCTTTGTGTATGAGATTGTAATGTAAATAATAACGTCACTTTCTTTTCAGTGAGACCGATCAGAGTTCCAACGGGAATCAGAACAGTTCCTACAGCCAGCCCTGAAGCTGGAACGGCCGAAGCACCGCCGCTCCTCTGTCCGAGTTCTGCGTCATTATAGAGTGTAACCACAGAGGCCTGAGGTCAGTGAGAGGAAATCCAACGCTGAGCAGCGGCGTCCTGCTGCAGGGTCATCGTGGGTTTGGATCCCTCAGGAAGACTGTGATTTAAAGCAGACCTTTTCCTTTAGTGGCTGTTAGCTCCTCCCACTCTGGACATGAGCTCTTTATTCTCATCTTCATTTACAATCACATTTTAAACATAATTTAAATATAATCTTGTTGTTTCACACCATGGATGTGAGAGAGACACTGCCCAGCCATCTGGTCATTACTGCTTAAGGAATTCCGTGATGATGGTGGAACTTTTATTTTTAATGAATGACCAGATCACCGGTGACTCTCCTGTTTGTGACTTATCCTCGAGGACCGGACACACAATAATGATTAAAACTGATTTGATTTTATAAATGGATGTTTGCTTCTGCAGGACTGCGGTTAAAGCACAGTGTTGAGTTGTTTACGTTCGCTGTACGATGGATGGAACTTATATAATGGACACTGAGCGTGAATCAAAGAGGTGAATCCAAGTGTGTATTTTATTTTATTTTGAATAAACAATGAGTTCATGATGCATTCACGGAAATCCTGTCAACAAAAATGAATTCTGTGCTTTTTTAACTCTCCACACTGAATCCAGTTTTAAAAATAGAAACATTCAAGTGTTTTTATACAAAAATCAGAGAGGCTTTCGATTATTTCTCATTAGCCTGCGATGACCGCAGCATAACTACTGATTTATTAAAGAGGAGCTGCTTTATCTTAGATTTAAATTTCTTAAATGTAAGAAATTCCATTCAGTGTTCTCTGACTCTCCAGACTCTTGGTTAGAGAGAGAGAGAGACTTTTTTTTGACTTTTTAACAACGCTTTATTTTAACAAAGGCTAAATTTTAAAGGGTATCAAAAGAGAGAGAGACAGAGAGACTATAGTGAATATCTCCAAGGACATCGGTTGTTTATCAGTATGTTGGTGAGATTGTTTTTGTTGTTATTTGTGGAACACTTAGTGATTAGCATGTTCTCCCTTTGGGTTTCCTCCAGGTTCCTCCCACAGTTCAAAAACATGGATTCAAGGAACACTGAATGCTCATAATGGCTGTCTGTGAGAGTGTCCTGGCTGTATCTGCCCAGCGCCCAAAACATTTTCCTCTGGATGGGACCCCCCCCCCCACACACACACACACACGACCCTAATGGAGGATTAAGCAGAAGATTATAAATAAATGGTGGAGCAGCCTGAATAATAAGCTTTGTTATGGAACTTGAATCCAAAAAAACGATTTAATGTGATCTACAGCTCCGCCTAGCGGCTCAGACGCTTTATAACACTTTTGTGGAGGGGAAGAGGCGCGGTCGGGGGTGGGGGTTGACGTCAGGCGCCGCGCTGGCTCCCCCTAGCGGCGGCGGCGGTGGTGTGGTGCTGCGAGCGTAGCGGCGAGGACGGCGGAGCGGGAGCGGACAGGCGGACACGCGATGACCATTTTCAGTCCATTTCGCAGGAAAGGCGCGCGCCAGGCCGCCGGAGCGCACCCATGACGCCCCCCGCGGCCGCAGCGGGGCGCAACCAGGCGCGCGAGCATGTACTGGCGCGTGGGCCTGCCGTGGCGTCGCTCG
>JAOUQT010046171.1:0-10947 GCA_025769995.1 Xyliphius kryptos
ATAGCCCTCATGCCTGACTCTTTCAACCCACTAGCGGCCGCGATAGTCCTAGAGGGTAATCATCTAGTCTCCGTTTACCCTGGGACAAGGATAGCCCCCGTCAAAAGGATGGTCAAAAACTCTTATAAAGTTAGGACACATTTTAAATATAAACGAGCAGTCTCTCTGCTACGTCTCTGTACAGGGCGCGGCATTCTCAAATTTGGACTCTTTGCTTCAGGCACACACACGAAGGAGGCAGAAGTGAACACAGAGAGGCTCTTTAAAAATAAAACAAAAGAAACACAGAAATAAATCTGAAAATGTGAGAAACAAAAACAAACATGAAACTAAACTAAACTTGGAAAACACTTGAAATCAGTATCTCTAATGATACTGCCATTTTACTGCGCACTGAACAGAACAAAAGAACAAAATTAAGTAGGCATCTAATCAGTGCACGAACAAGAAATAGCCAAGAATATTAAATTCACGTGCCCGCTCCATAATTGGTGCTTGCGTAAGCGGAAACAGTCACCGAAAGCCGTTGGCTGCCATGTTTCATGAATCCCCCCAGGTTGCCAGAGTTCCAGACTTGCTTTATTTTTGCTTTCTCCACGGGGTAGAGTAGGACCACTCATCCTTCTTACGCAGTGCCCAAGAATGCTAGGCCCTTCGTTTTATTTAATTAGGAACTTTTTCCACCAGCACATCATCACACCCACTCCCTGTCCTCCTTTTTCCTGTTTATTATTTCTCCCACTCTATGGTATGAATAATAACGTATAGAATTTGCTGACTTCCTGACTTTTTCCACCTCTCTGCCTTCCAACTGCTCGTGTTAATAAAGAGTGGATGGAACACATTATCAGTGATGGGATGGCATTAAAGGGCCCCCCACGGAGGTGATTGATATAGGATGGAGATGGAAGATGTGATTGTGTTTGTGTGTTGTATGGTGCCAGCTGGGAGAGTGGGTGGACTACTGCTGAGGTGGTGTAACTGGGGAGAAGGACCCCACTGCGAGCAGCGTCTGGACACTGATGGGTTCCGGCTGAACACAAACCATGACAAAAGTCAAATGAGTCATCCGCCTTGACTCAGCATGTAGTGTTCTAAACAATCTGGCAAAACATCACATTTATGAACATTCCCGTATCCCTAATGCCGCTGGTCTAGGGTCTTCTCAGTTATCTTCTAGAGCCACTCTATTATCAGTAATTTCGGAAATTTCCTCAAATAAAGTATCTCTGTGTACACTATAATTCTGCAGTTGGTCTGACCTTGTTCCTCTGGACAGTATGTCTTGTAGCTAGAGAGATGGATATCTTCAGGTATTTCTAGTGAAAAAAAATAAGGGTAGTACCCATCATCTGCCTACACTTTAGATGGCATTATATTTGATAGGCAGAGCACTGCTGTCCTTTATACAGCCTCCAAACACTTGTTACGTAGCAAAACCCACAAAGCTGCTTTATTTGGATTCATTTTGTGTTGAAGTAGTTTTAAGATTCTGTATTACAAAACTACAAGCACTTCATGTTTATATCTTATAATTCTTTTTCTTACCATTATGCTTCTTCTACACATTTACGCAAAACTGCATCCCGAATTGATTAATGGACAGATATGTGCCAGCACTGGCATGTAGATGTTTCTGCTGACGACTGTGGTAATTCTTTTGGAGTCTATCAGAATTATTGTTTTTAATAGATTAAAGTTTGCTAAAAATCTTATTGACTATTTATAGGGCTGATTTTATCCCCACCCGGGATCAAACCTTCTTTCTGTGAGGCGACAGCACTACCCACTACGCCACCAAGCGGCCCTTTTTTAAAATCTGGAACTCATATAAAAATCATCTTAATCCCCATTCTGCGGAATCATGTTTTACTGTACATTGTTTCTAAACGGATAAAACACTAAAATATAAATGTTTTATCTTTTCACACAATTTTGACATCAAGATGATCAGCAAGGGGCCCTCTTACTTATCTCTACGGTAATCCAATTGCAGGTATTTTCTACCTGTAACATTTCAAGCTCGCTCGTGATCCTTCAGGAACATTAGAGACACCGGTTAACCTAATGCACATGTCTTCAAGAGGAAATCGAAGCACGAAAAGGGGAAGAACAGGCATACTCCACACTGAGTCATCTCACCCGGTGATTGTAGCATCTATCAAGAGCACATAAATCATGTAACTGTACAATGAATAAGAATAAAATTGTATAAAATCATATTTAAATAAGTACAGTAGTTCAAATATGTATCTACTGTCAAGACGTGGTCACTTGTGATTTCCGAAATTGTTTTGAATTCAAATTAGTTTACACACCATATACGTCTATCGCCGCGGTCACACTATCTACGCTAGAGAGATGTTACCTTGGTATATAATAACCATTTAATATACCAGACATTAGTAGGTTATGTTTATTAAGGTAAGAGCTTCCCTATGTGCTGTGGAGGACCGTAAACACGATTTAGAGGCGCACTAGTACTCCAGATAGTACACCGCGGTAGTTTAGCGGCTACTCTCTCATTCAAATAAACGTCCGCGATGTATGGTAAACATTGCCAAATTGTATTTGTAAATTAAATGACTTTGTTTCTTTACTATATTAAAAAATAAAATGTATTTGATTGTAAGTGTAAAATCGATTCTTATTATCCATATATTATTGAAACCGCATTCATAAATAAAGTACAGAACTGGGAATGGCTATTTTCAGTTTAGCCTGGAGACATAAGTAAATACAACATAAGTCATTTTTCAATGTAAGTCGTGTATCCTGGGACATATTAATCATCTGATTAATATAAATATCTTTCTTGTATTTGGGTGCACCTTAAGATGGCCATATACAGTATCCTTCACAGACTTTTCTTCAGGTTCTTCATCAAATGAGGAAGGGGATACCTTTCTGTGTCTGGTTCCTTTCAAGGTTTCTTCCTTTTATAATATCAGAGTTCTTTTCTTGCCACTGTCGAGATCTGAGAACACCACGGAGCGTGTCTTGCATTTTTACTTTATGTATGTAATGACTTTCATTTATTTCTTTATTTTTTATTTGTTTCAGGCTTTGTAGACTGTGACTTCTGACTGTCTGGCTTTTTTGTGCTTCTATTCTATGAATGTTTCACACCGACTGTGTGTTTACGCTGGATATGTTGAAGTGTAAGGAGAAATAGAGGTAGATAGAAGAATTAGCCTTAATGTGACATCATCAAAAGAAGATAGAATTAAAATATCTCCAACAATCTGGTATAATTTTCCATTCTTCCCATGCCAATCCTACACATGCAAAAACATCAAAAAATCAGAGATTTACAATTGGGCCATTTTTCTATTGTCCTGTAGTAGTCAATGCAACTAAAACAAATAATACTTTTAATATTGAGCTATTACTGCGGTTGAGAACGGAGAAGTAACTGTACCATGTACCATCATTTTTAAGTAAGAGCTGATTTCAGGCAGATTAGAAAATTCAAGCAAATGAGAAAAGCTAATGTAGACCACACATGTATCTGGATTTGTCCTGGCTTTAACAAGCACACATGGTGCACGGTGTTCGGATCACTCTAACCACTAGATATGCCAGAAGAATCGATACTTCGATAATTCAATAATACAATTTTGAAAACCGTTACGTTATATTTTTCAGTTGTAACAAAAGGGGAGAATAATCAGACAAGTATACACCTGTGTATATATAAAGGGAAGAATACAGCTACATACCTTTTATTTCTTTCCATATTTCAGGCAGCAGGTGGTGTAATGCAATACCAAAATCTAAACTATATCAAAATAAATTTGGTAGTTTTTATAGTTTTTGGCTACAGTATACTTTTTGTTTTAAATCTGCAACTTTTTGCACTAAATAGCACTTTTGCTGCCTGATTTTTTAAAAATAAAAGTACTGGTATTGAAATGCTGTACAATAATGTGATTGGTATATTTTGTGTTGTGGTATCGAAAATGGTATCGAGAATTGTACCGAAAACTAAAAATCTGGTATCGTGACATCCCTTCTAGCCACTACTATTGTGTAATATTTTCCTGTAACAACATGGCATAAAGTTGTTCGTGTCACACGTAATAAACAAGAACCGGCTGTGTGTTTTGCATTAAGACCCCTTTCTGCTCAGTCGTCGATGTCCATGCAGCTGTTTAGTACTAAGATTAAAATAAATTGTTGCCCATCTTTATTCTATCAGCTCTAGTAGAATGTCAGAAAGACAGAAAGCCCGTGAGATGAGATGAGCTTGTCAGGCTGTCTTCGTTTGGAGGCTTACTAGATGTTCTTTTAGATGGACACTATTTAGCTGATATTATTGGAAAGGATGAAGGTCATCTGGCAAAGATGTTGTTTGTATTAGAGCTTGGGAGAAGAACAAAACAGTAAGGGTGGTCTTTGTGATGCTCAATTGCTGGTAGAGTGAATGGTTCTGTTGTCTCATCCATGTTTGGATTTGAACAACATTTTGACTTGATTAGTGACAGCAGTCTATAGCTATTGTACATTATCCCCAGGTTCTCAGCATGTAGAGACTTGTTAACTTGGCTGTAATAGCCTGCGTGGAACATGTTTCAAGCTTCTAAAAATATTCTTGGGGAGACATTTAGATTAACACATCTGTTGAATTATGGTGTCTTGCTGTGCCTGAAGCGTAGGAAAGGCACGAAGTGAAGGCTGAGTACAGTATTAACACTACAGCCTACTTTATCTGGCACATTATCACACAAGATCATCTAGACATAATGTGTGGTTAATCACTGCATGCTGTGAATGTACGGATAAAATTCATCTGAGCAAATACAAAATGGCTGTTTCTTATTTCTTTTGGCTAAGACATCATAGTTCATATACGTTTGTTAGTTAACTTGGAATTGATTAGGTTGTTCTTGACCCATCGGAATTTTTATGGTGGACAACGGGCAGCACTGTGGTGCAGTGGTTAGTGCTTTTGCCTCACAACAAGAATGACCCAGGTTTGAGCCCCAGACGGGACGGCTATTTTGTCATTCATTCATTCATTTATTCATTATCTATACCTGCTTCATTGTAGTTATTCTTACAGGAAGACGGTGAACAGGGCACAAATCAGGAACAACCCAAGACAGAACGCTACCCTAATATAGGGCACACATTCTCTTACACACACACACCCTGGTGCCAGTAAATAAAATATAGAATAGACAGCAATTTATGTCATATTGCCTTTTTAAAACAGGGTGTCTGTCAAGAGTAAAGGGATCTGTACATTACACATAAAATGATGTGATTTAAATTAGCATTTTAAGTAAAACAAAACCACAAGATATAATTATCCTTCCTTATTAAAGCGGTCATGGACTTTCATATGACTGCTCTTTGAAATGATTGTTAATAAGCTAATAAATGAATGTTTAACCATTTTAATGGTAAATGATTCATTTTCAGTTATTTCTATTTAATTCATTTCTATTGAAGTCATTTTACGGTGTCTTACATTCCATGTGCAACCCTGGAAACACACTTTTTAGGAAGTAAGCGCGAATATTTCTTAAAGAAATTAGAAAAATAAATATTAAGAATAGCAAAAGCAAATTCCAAAAGCTGGTAGAGGTGGCAAATTAAAACAGATTAAGAAAAAATAATCACTTTTACTATAAATAAACAAAACACGAGGCATGAGCGTGACAGGAATTAGATTCTTCACATGAGAAGCGTCCAAGTACCAAAAGCATATTCTGTGTATATAATGGCGAACAAAGAACACAGAAAGACACTCCACTACCCACTCTTAAATGGGTCACCATATGATCCACTAACCGGCTTCAGCTGTCCAGAATAATCACGTCACCACTCCAGTCAGCGCTCCTCAAGATTCTGCCACATGACCGGGAAAAGTAGTGTTAAATGTAGTGTGTGAAATGCAGGGTTGCTAATGAAAGTTGAAACCTCGAATACAAGGTTTTTTTTAGATTTGTATTATTTAGTGTATTTAAAAATGTCCAGCATGCATTTGACAAATATATATTATTTCAAAATTATTTTAAATGCCTTTGTGCGCACATCATTTGTATCATACATTACATTATAAAGGTCGTCTCAGATTTCAGCAAATTATGTACATTTTAGGTAAAACACATCTTCGTACTTGGCAGCTTGAGGTGGGCATAAAAGTTTAGATGCATTAAAAGTATTTGCATCTATTAACTATCCATTATCTCTAAAAGTATCTTCCATTCATTGATCGACCCACTGACACAACTAATCCACCCTCTCATTCACCTCATTCAATTAATTCAACTTATTCTTTCATTTCTTTTAAATCCAGTCAACTTAACTAATGGCTCCTACTTGTATTGTTTGGCCTCATTATGATTTTCAGCCAAACTATTCATCTATGCAAAGGAAGAGCACTGCCTTCGCTTTTGATCTGATCAATTCATCAAATCTGATGAATCTATGCATGTTCTGTGAGTCTGAGATGGCAGCGTGTAATTAATGTGTTGTTTTCATTGATTTTTTTCTTTTTTTTTTGTAAAAGTTCACACATTTGTTTTACTTCTAGCACTGAGGCCATGGATATAAGCAACACAACCTTGTATTGATTGCACTGTCCTCAGCCTTAAGGCTCATCTGCCTCCCACATCCTATTAGCATGAATAAAACCCATGCTGTAATTTGAGATCCATTACCTCAGCACAAACTAGCGAGCCATTAGCACCCGCTCGTTTTCCATTCACTTGTTTTTACACAACAGTGAAATCAGTGCCTTTGCTTGGTGCTCACCATAGTGGGGAGAATTTGTCACGAGCTAGAAGTGTAGGTAATAATCTTATTGCAATAAAAACTGAAATCTATAATGTGTTAGTTCACTTAAGCCTTTGTTTAACAGACAATTGACAGTAAAATATTTCTAATGTGTTATATATTCTATTTGTTATATATAAAAATATTTATTAGCCAATCACATGGCCGCACTTACGTGCATTTAGGCATTTATATGTGGTAAAGACAATTCGCTGACATGTAAACTGAACGTCAGAAAGATGATTTGAGTGACTTTGAATGTGGCATGGTTTTTGGTGCCAGATGGGTTGGACAGAGAATTTCAGAAACTGCGGATCTGCTGGGAGTTTTATAAACAATCATCTCCAGGGTTTACAGACAATGGTCCGAATAAGAGAAAATGAACAGAAGAGTGCACGGCGGTTGTGTGGGTAAAATTGCCTTATTGATGTGAGAGGTCAGAGTAGAATGGGTAGACTGGTTTGAGATGATAGAAAGGCAGCAATAACTCAAATAACTACTCAGTACAACCAAGAAATGCAGAATACCATCTCCGTTTAAAGTATGCTTCAAAGAATTAAGGCAGTTCTGAATGCAAAGGGGGTCCAACCTTTTACTAGCAAGGTGCACCTAATAAAATAAATATATAAATATATATAAACATATATTTTTTAAACTGATGCCTTCAATACATTACAAAAAAGCTGGGACAGCTGCACATTTACCACTGGGTCTCATGGCCTGATTCTCATCCTCATGATGTGCCATGCATTTTGAATATGAGCCAGATCAACATTGCAGGCAGTCCAGGCAAATACGCACAGTC
Source organism: Xyliphius kryptos (assembly GCA_025769995.1). NCBI lineage: Eukaryota > Metazoa > Chordata > Actinopteri > Siluriformes > Aspredinidae > Xyliphius > Xyliphius kryptos. The sequence continues at coordinate 7,592 of JAOUQT010046171.1, forward strand.
AATGTCTACAAAGGTCTGTTGTTGTAGCTCGAAGAGAATGAGATTGCCATTGTCCCGTTTAAATAGATATGGAAACTATATCATCCAGACTGCACTATAAGTCCTTCAAAATGACCAGTATAAGCCCCTTCATCATTGGCTCCTCTCCAAATGTGCAGAATCTATTGATTGATTGATTTATTAATCAGTTATTGGTGAAATTGCGATCTTCTAATGATAATGTTTCTTTTCAACGGAATGAATATATCCTCCCATCATTTCATACAAAGTGGTTAATCATGATCCATTGTCTTTTGGTGGGTGCTCCGTTTATAGCCAATTGTATCGGTAGTTAGACTGCTCATTTTGTAACTTCCAAATACATTTTTTGGACTTTATTTTTTTTAATATATTAAAGGATTTGAAGTGCAAGCTCTGGAGTAAGTGAGTGAGTCGGAGTGCACTAGGTCATTGCGCTGCTGGTGAGTGACTGGGGAAAAGCGTGTGGGATTCACCGCGAGACGTGACCCAATCCATGGAGACATGAGGCGATCCCTAAGATAAATGTCTTTATGTAGTAAGAACAAACCACATCATCCATATACACTCAGGCTCTGATGAAAGCATGAATGGAGTGTACAGCTCGTAGGATGTGAATTCATCATCGTCTAAGCACACATCCCAGAGTGACACAAGATGCGGTGCATGCGGACACATAATTAGAACAAAAAAACACAAAACAACAGGGAATGCGCAGTTAACTAAACTAAGTACTTGAAAACAAAAACACTACACAGCTAAACTAAATACCTGCACTCTTGACTTGATTCCACAGAGATTCCAAACATAGACACACTTGAACAGTTTACACTTGAATCGAGAATAAACAAGACATAAACACAGAACAGGAAGCCTTTACGAACCCATAACACTCAACACCATCATTAACAAGCTGCAAAAACAAAGTGCAAAACCTACAGCCTATATACACCCCAACAGGTGACTTACTCTCAAGAGGTCCAGGGACACGGGGGCCACTGTCAAAACTCAATTCAAGAAACTGAGTCCTGCAAAGACAGTCAGCTTTTAAGTCCAACACTGTCTGGGTCATAATCCAAGTTCATTTCCATGAATGAGGGTGGCCTTTAAAGGGAAAATCCATAAGGTGATCACGACATAGCCCCAGAAAAGCAATCTAGAGCAATCTGGCTAAGGAGCTGAAAAGAGGAGAATCTTAGAAGCCCTGGGACTGAGAGAACAGGAGACTTATAAATCCTAGGAATGAAGGACTGGAATACTTTAACATGTCTATCTGGAATAGATGAGGAACAGGACTTTAAAGTAAACAAAAGATAACACTTATATAAAGCAAAGAACTAATTTCTGGCCTTGTTGAGATAAATGGTTCTGGTACCAAAAGGAGGTGGAGCTCAGCCACTGTGGAGGGGTAGGCCATGACCACTAAGGCAGGGCATAGTGCTAATATTAAAGAGGGACTAGATCTTGACACTGTAGCAGGGCGTGGTTCCGGTGATGCTGGCACCGAAGCCATGACACGACCTGGTTCAACAGGGCCAGGATCTGACACTACAACAGGGCATGGATCATCGGTCACTATGACAAGACATAGATAATCGAGCAATATTACAGGGCATAGATAGGGCACTATAACAGGGCATAGATCATCGGGCGCAATGACAGAACATGGATCACCGGCCACTGAAGTTAAGCAAGATTGAAAGAAAAACTTGAGTGCTATTAGCTGGAGAAGCCCGGGAGGGATCTGGAAACCTAAACAGGGGGAACCTTTCAAACCTGCTCAGAGTCGGAGATTGTAAATCTGTGACACTCTGGAGAATCTGCAAAATCAGGAGGAGACAGGTAAAACCCTAAAGAGGGGTCAAACTTGGACAGTAAAAGAATGTCTAGCTGTAAGGGAACGCTAAAATCAATATATGGAGGGATGGTGAGCTCTTGATGTGAACTGTCACTATCTGGACACGAGGAATTGCAGGACTGTGGTAAATCTTCATACTTAGAAGGTGGAGGACTGTTGGGTTCTAGGGTTGAACTTTCACTATCTGGAGACGAGGACATGCCAAGGTCTGAGGAATCTGCATACTCAGATGGAAGAGGGATGAGCTCTAGCCATGAACTGTCACTATTTGGACACGGACACTTGCAGAGCTCTGGGGAATACTTATACTTAAACAGAGGCCGACCAGCCGTCTCGCTGGTCTTTTAATTTTGGGCGGTTTATTTTGTAACAAGCTCATCCCATCTCATTAAAGGATTCAGAATGCTTGCCCTTGAGTGACTGAGCGAGTCGAGTGCACAAGTCATTGCGCTGACTCCATTGAGACATAAGGTGATCCTTAAGATAAATGTCTTTATTTATGTTGTAATTACAAACCGCATCATCCATATACACATCGTCCTTAGACTCCGACGACAGCATAAATGGAGTGTACAGCTCGTAGGGTGTGACGTCATCATTCTCTGAGGACACATCCCAGAGTGACACAGGATGTGGTACACATAATTAGAAACAAACACAAAACAAAACCTAACAGCGAATAAGCTGTTAACTAATCTAAGTACTTCTAAAAACAAAAACACTACACAGATGAACTAAATACCTGCACTTTTTACTTGATTCCACAGAGATTCCCAACATAGACACTTGAATAGTTTGCACTTGAATCGAGGATAAATAAGACATAAACACAGAACAGAAAGCCTTTACGAACCCATTACACTCAACACCATCATTAATGAACCACAAAAAACAAAGTGCAAAACCTACAGCCTATATACACTGTGAAGATTAGCATTAATCAGTGCCAGGTGCAGAGGTAATGCCGGTGGGACGTCCATAGCTCGCCCTAGATAGGTCAGACGGGAAGGAAGGCACAGTTAAACATGACCAGCTATGGCGAAAACACACAAAAACACAACAAAAATTCTGGAAAGTGACATTTGCTTCACAAAAGTCCTAAATAAAACTAAAATCTGAATATTAATAAACAAAAATTATTCGCAGAGACACTGCGTGGATTTGCTTTAATGCTGTTAACCATATATATTCACACAGTCACTATGTCTGTCAGTATTATGCATTTGTCCTATAAAAGGTTACACTTGATGACCTACAGGGGTTAGACAACAAAACTGAAACACCTGTCATTTTAGTGTGGGGGGTTTAATGGCTAAATTGGACAAGCCTGGTGTCCAATCTTCATTAATTGCACATTGCACCAGTAAGAGCAGTGTGTTAAGGTTCAATTAGCAGGGTAATATCACAGTTTTTCTCAAAATATTGCAATGCACACAACATTATGGGTGACATACCAGAGTTCAAAAGAGGACAAATTGTT
>JAOUQT010046182.1:0-10946 GCA_025769995.1 Xyliphius kryptos
ATTCATCATGACCCTCAATCATCATCATGACCCTCAATCATCATCATCATCATGACCCTCACTCATAATGACCCTCATTCATCATCATGACCCTCATTCATCATGACCCTCAATCATCATCATGACCCTCAATCATCATCATCATCATGACCCTCACTCATAATGACCCTCATTCATCATCATGACCCTCATTCATCATGACCCTCAATCATCATCATGACCCTCAATCATCATCATCATCATGACCCTCACTCATAATGACCCTCACTCATCATCATGACCCTCATTCATCATGACCCTTACTCATCATGACCCCCACTCATCATGACCCCCACTCATTATGACCCTCAATCATCATGACCCTCAATCATCATCATGACCCTCACTCATCATGACCCTCAATAATTATCATGACCCTCATCATGATCCCTACTCATCATCATGACCCTCTTCAATCATCATGACCCTCTTCAATCATCATGACAGCCTCTTCATGACCCCAAACATCATGACCCCAAACATCATCACCCTTACTTATCATGGCCCCATTTGTTCATGAACCCATTTGTTCATGACCTTTACCAATCATTTACTTCATTAATCAAACACCATGTCCATCGATTGTCTCCAGGACGCCACCGTATGAACCGTCCTATTTTCGTTCTTTTACAGCCATTCAGCCCCTCGTACCTCGCACTTCATTCATTCTCCAAATGAATTCACCTTGCTAAACAATAAAGGAACGAGATCTAATCAGATCAGCTATGAAATGACGGAATATCTCAAAGGCTTTTCTGAGTGAATTAACTCTCAAGTCTTAATTAAATAGAAAGTCAAAGAGGGACTGAACATGTCAGATCAGTAATTCTCTCTCACTGAGGAGCTGGAGGCACAAAACAAACCCCAGCAGTGCTCCTCAAAACAAGTATAAAATAAGCAAAGTGCTGATAACCATCGGTGATCTCAGCGACAGCACAATTAACATGAGCAATGTGATGCGGCCGGATAAAATATGAAAACTCAGGGAAACCTGAACCCCGCATTCTCTCCTGATTTTAAACATCTATAGCTTCATCTTGAAAGCCTCGGAGTGTAATTACACAGAGTCGATTACATCTCACCTTGATGTAACCCCGAGGGCTGAGGCGTCCAGGAGCGACGCCTTACTTAATCAACTGGTCATAAAAGCAGATAAGAGGCTTTATTCCATTAGCCCAAGAAATAGGACTTTGAGTTAGCGAGGTTGCATAGAGGAGCTCTCGAGTCGAGACGCCATGAATGTATAATGAACAACGACGTTGCCAGATGTGAGGGGGCCAGAATGAGAACCTGAAGATTACCGATGAAGAAGAATGACAGAGGACTCTGGAGATGTTACAAATGTGGACCTGGGTTATAAAATAATCTGTCTTTATTCCACACTTTAGAACGTAAAACTGTTGACTCATCGTGAGCAAGTGCAGAACAATAACCATATCGTAGAACCTTGGTGCAGAAGGTACCACACACAAGAAGGACTTGGTTGGTGTGGCAGTAAAGTCAAAGAACAGACGCGGCAAGAAGGCAAACCCAAGGATGTGGAGAAGGTCAGTGTCACACCTTCTGGAGGTTCCACTAAAGGTCTCTGTATAAGTGGCTTAACACTGAGCGTTGAGAGAGTAACCAGCGACAACAGGAACCAAGCAGTGGTACAGTCTGTTGATTCTGCTGTCCTGGAATGTAATATTTTGGTGCCAAATGTACCGGGTGTGAGGGCAACACCGGTGGTCGTCAGAGCGACGTTCTCCAGCAGGCTGCACGATTCCGGCCCACGTTCTTGGGTATACAAATAAACAAGAGGCGAGAGGTGGAGTACCCAGGTTGAGCAGATGGTTCCAGAGGCTGCACTGAAGCTACAAAACAGCGTGGCATTGTTCAGTGTGGCCCCTGGCACCATCTGCTCACGCCACCTCACCCAGAGGAGTAGAAGGGCACGAAGACTGCCACCCAACAGGACTACCTGTTCAGCGGTTGGAGGACAGAAGGTTATCAGGTGGTCGGGATGGCACGTGTGGGTGGCTATGCACCGGAGAGCGGCTGTCAGGAGAATGAAGGCAGACAGATAAAAATAAAACTTTATTCTGCCATGGGATGTTGTGTGATGTTTGCATGTTCCTAATGTGTCTCCCACAAAAATAAAAGCATAATTGCTTAAAGTTCATGGCTGGATGATTGAGCTTCTGCACATGTGGTTAGCACTTCCACATTTCAGCTCTCAGGATCCAGGTTCGAATCCTGATCTGGGTGAAGACGGAGTTTCCATGTAAAAAATCTCAATCCAAAAGTGGATTTAAGGTGAATTGGCTGCTCTGAATTGCTTTTATCTAAATTGTTCCTACATAGTATGTGTGTGTGCATGTGTGTGTCTGTGTGTGTGTGTGTGTGCCCAGCAATGGATTGGCACCCTGTCCTGGGTGCATCTGCCCAGTGCTCAAAACATTCTCTCATTGATGGGCATGGGGGAGGGGGGACCACTTCCGGATTGGCATTGGGGAAACCATTTTCAGATGGGCATGGGGAAAAACTTTGGAAAAACCATTCCCGGATTGGCATGGGGGGAAAACCACCCAAGATGAACATAGGGGGAAACACCATCCCCTGAATGGGCATGGAAGAAAACACCACCCCCGTAGTAAAAGATTAAGCCAAAGATACTTTTGTCCACATGGTGAATCCAAAAGCCTGAATGTCATCCAGTCCGCCCCGTCCCCCAATAGTCTAACCCCTCCCCCATCCCCAGAGCTTCCAAAGCGCCCACATAATCACCATTAGTCCACTGTGGATGTGCCAGATTTTCGAAGATGTTGAAGAGCCTCTGTGGAAATTCAGCCACTAATGTCGGACGAGTCGGTCTGGCTAACACTCGGCAGCACGATGCATCCCGCAGGTATTCTTCTCTTATTCCATTGGACGTCGGGTGTAATGACCTCAGACAGCATCATTACAGCTCACGGTTTAACTTTCAAACACGTCGAAGCATTCAGACCTTCCAAAGGTATTTAAAGTAGAGGAAATGAGATGTGTAATGATTACAGATGGACTAAAATCCCACTCTGCATCGATTACAACCTCCTATCGATCAGGACCTCCATGTGGGAATTAACCTCTTACACTCATCCCACATTGTTCTCGTAGCGCTGCACTGATCCGGCGGTCGCTGGTGGTTAAGGTAGTGGATTAATGAGCATTATATAGAAGGAACACATTCAACGGTGGGTCCCAATGCACACACTTAACCTTTAAGGGCTTACATCACAAAGTCTCAATTATTTGTCGCTATGGAAACACAAAGACATGCCACCACCTGACCATCCCATCTACACAATCTTGCGATACAAGTGCCGAGGCCCATGAGGACATAGTTATTGGGATTTTATAACGGCGAGGGAAGCGGAGCCCCTAAAACACTTTAAATGTGATAAACACTCTTAAACAGTTGCAGCAAACAGCTGGTCTGTTGCCAGGCAACACATCCAAAATACACATTAGGAGGATGTTTGCACTGAAGTATTCACGATTATATTTAAAAATACAACAAAAGGGAAGTGTGTACGTTTATATCTGCTTCTTGTACAGACACACTCCAGCCCTTCGCCGCCACCTCCCCTCTCCCTCCCTCCGCCAGCCTTCTCCACTTTTCACACTTATTTGCAAACACAACAACACTGCGCCACCTTCCTTCCAAACCCATCCAATATACCATACTGTGTTTGCAGACTCTACTTGTCCGAAACACTCCTGCGGCAAAGCGCTATGTCACCACAAACTCCCAACGAGAAGAAAGCGCCTGCTTGCACAACCAGCACGTCATGCCCAAGCACAACCAGGCCCACCACCATGCCGATCGAACACGTTATAGCAAACGCATGGTTTTAATTGTGAAAGGAAAACCAAAGACAAAGGGGAACATACTAATGTACAGTAAAGACCTTGTCCATCTTGCCTGAGAATAAAACCCAAGCTTTTCTTGGTAGAGGACGACAACCAGAGTGGGGCGTGGTCCAGACTTGTTCATTGGTTAGGGTGTTGGGCTGGCAATCTAAGGGTTGTGGGTTTAAATCCCAGATCCACTGACGTTACCAATGTGGGTCCTTGAGCAAGACCCTTACTCTCATTGTTTCAGGGGTTCTGTTTGTGACCCAGTGGTCTGACCCCAACTATTAAGTGGGATACGTGTAAGTCACTTTGGATATCCAATGCTACATGAACCACCCCATTAAAGACATTCAAAGCTCTACAGCCTTGATTTTTAACAAAACCTCTGCTGTTCCAGAAGCAGGTTCCTCCCACCATCTGATTATCTGAGGAGGATTTTAGGTTAGAACACATACATGGCCTCCTTCTCCTACAACAGAAAGCCATACCGATCTTCTACACGGCGGCTTAACGCTCACTTAGCCTTAATTAATCCAAGTTCATCACTTGAGCATGTACCTGGTACACCACAGTTTGGTTTCTGGAGCTGGACTTTAGTCAAAACTTCTGAAAACAAAAGAAAGAAGACCCTTTAGTGGGAAATGTCACAGTCTTTAAACACAGTGGTGTTAATATAAAGTGAGAATGTCACAGGTTTTAAAAAGACTGAGAAGGTGGCAGGTTTCTTACTTTAGCAGGGGGTTGGGTAAAGATGTTCCACTGAATTCAGAGTGTTTTTGGCGGGGCTGAATAAAAATCCAGCTCACTTTGTGGTAACAGTGGGGGAAGGCCCAAACCTCCAATATACACCTGAAGGTCAGCTGTTCTATCCAATACCAAGATGTTGCCTTCAGATCCCTCACCTCCTGTAAATTATGAGATGGAGCCTCCATGGATCCAGAACATCTCACAAATGCTGGATTGGATTGAGATCTGAGGAATTCTAGTCATAATCAAAACCTCAAATATTTTGTTGTTCTCCTCAAACCATCCTCAATCATTTTTGCTTTGTGTCAGGATGAAAGAGCCAGCAGACAGAAGGAGAGGATATACAACGAACAGTGGATTTGTTGAGGTAGGACACGCAGGTGTTTGCGGTGATTGAGTAGAATTCTCAAGGACAGAGTGAGATAAGGATAATTATTCTCAGTGGCACCCCCTGTTGGAACCAGCTGAAAAACACTAACACATCACCACCATGTCAGTCTGTAACAATGATCAGGTGGCGTGCCAGAGTAACATCAACACGGATGCAATAAACAAGGTTTTCCAACAGAACATTGTCTGCACCAGCCTGTCTTCTTCCCATAATGCATCCTGGTACCATGTGATCACAAGGTAACTAACACAACCCACTCACATAGAAGAGAACATGCTCTATCAGATGATATCACCTTCTTCTTTTGATCCATGGTCCAGTTCTGATGATCGCATGTCTATTATTGGTGCATTCAGCACTGGACAGCAGTTCAGCACTGGACAGCGACTGCTCTGCATCGTCATTGTGTATCAGAATCAGCAGTAACTTCTGAGCTACAGGAGCTTGTCTGTTGAACCGGACCTTGGACCCTTGTACCCCTTTTTCCACTAGTACCTGGAAGGGGGAGGACACAAACTAATGCACAGTTAGCGCAGATTCTAAGAAAGCGAAACTGGAAAAGCACCAGGACTCGGATATTGAGATTGAATAACCGCAGACGTGTTTGGCCATCGGAGATCGATGTAATGAAGACGTATCAGATGTCTTGACTTTCGCCCTCGTTCACCTCGGAGACACGGCGTGATATGAAGTGAGTGGAGATCTAAGAGCCCGAACTACAAAGTCAAGTGTCTCAATGAAAATTTTAAGCTTTATGTTGCGGCCGCGCCGCGTGAACGTTTGATGTGCGGAGCGGCGGATCACAGCAACTCTGCTTGAAGTTTCTGTTCGTTTTAAACTTCCAGTCTGATGATTAAAGAGAATAAATGCCCAAAGGAAAAGGAAACCCATAAAAAATGAGCTAATTTTGATTAAAAGTAATAAAATCTTAACTCTGCTGATGTTCCAGCTCATTTTCATACCGATTAAAAAACATCGCGGTCGCAATCGAATATGAACCTCATGCAGACGTCATGAGAACCCAAGGTCTGAGAACCTCGACGACATCCGGATCGAAAATGCGGCTTTAACGGCTTCCGCGTACGGTTTGAAGGCTTTCCACGTGATTTTGGATCTGCTCAGACACCAGACAAGGCTCACGATGGATGTGCTAGCAGTTGCGTGGGGTGAAGGGTTGAGGTTTCCGTGTGGGACAGACATGTTCCTCCAAACCATGTCGACCCGGAGCAGTTAAAGCGTGAGATGATTTTGGAAAAAGTTCTATTTATCTCTCCCGTACAACCAAAAGATGGTTTCGAAGATGGACATAAGAACTACAGAATTGAGAATTGTTTATTTTACCACCGCTTCTGATCATATAAGACATTAATCGGACTTTCGTAAACACTTTTCGGACTTTCGAAATAACTGTCCACTATTATGTTTACAAACGAGCTCAAAAGGAAATGCGATGTCGTGGAGTTGTGAGTAAACACCTTACTGCTGAAGTGCACCATCTATTGGGAAAACACACACATAGCAGGAGAAATAAACACAACGAAGGTCTAATAATAAAATATTTTGATAATACAGTTTGGAAACCCAGCGGCAACAACAGAAGGCCTAACAGACCGCATCTGGACCGCAGTTTGCACCCTAGTTTGCCCACCACGGCCCTAATCCCAGAGCTACCACACCCTGAAAAGTGGTGTTAATCCTCCAGTATCGGAAACGTTAAGGAAACTGGACATGTACATGTAAATAACTGGACACGCACTCACGCAATTTGAATCCGTGTTTTTGGACTGTGGTGGGACAAGGAGAACATGCAAACCTCACCCAGATCAGGATTCAAACCTGATCCCCAGCCCTGGAAGGTGGATGTACTACCTTAAGGCGTCCACACACTTGTGGCTCCGTAATGTCGTCTGAAGGGTTCTGGAGTCCCTGTGGTGTAAAATATGAAACAAGACTATGGAACTATATTAACCTCATTAAGCCAGAATCTCATATTGAACTTTCCCGAGGCTGGGCACGGCGTGGCGTGGCGCGGCTCTGCCCTCCTTCAGACATGATCTGCACAGTGGCGCTGCGAGGCAGAGGAGGTGTCAGAAATCCAGACAGTGCGAGCAGATAGTTAAGATTTAATGAAATCACTGCGAGTTGCTGTCTGTCTCGCTCTCAGAGTCTGGTAATCATCTGCACATGTATTATAAACATCGCCATGGACACCGAGCGCCGCGTCCTCTGCCTGCTTCGCCCTGTTGATTCTGGCATTTCGAGGCGCAAATGCCATGTTTTTTTTTACTTGGCGACGCCACATCATCATCCTCTCCGGCACTTCTAATTAAAGTCCACGTCTCGTCCCGGCTTAAAAGGTCTCACCTCCACCCGTGCGCCACGTCCATTTTAATAACGCCGGTCCTGCAATATTGATTTGAAAATCCACTCAGAATGACCACGCGCCCGTCCGGGAGAGATACAGAGAACGAGACTGAAAGGGAGTGAGAGAGAGAGAGAGAGTGAGAACTTCATAATCCGCTGACTAAAGCGTGGCTTCATTTCCTTTTCTCTCTACGACGTGTCAGGCACGGACACGGAGCGCCAGACCTCCACGCTCTTCAGACCCTCGTAAATTGGGCGATCCATCAAAAAGTGAGATTACATGACAGAACTTTCTGAAAGCAGTGCAGTCTGAGGAAGAAAAACGTGGTCCAGGAGTCCAACTCCTTCGCCAAAAAGTTCTTCCATCGGTTATCCATCAGTAGGTTCTGAAATGATGAACGTAAGTGTTTATGGAACCGCTAAGTGAAAACCAATGTGAAGAACATCTTGATGCCTCGTCACGGACGAAAACATGGACACCACAACCCCACCTCCTGCAGAACGTTGTTGTGATTACAGATTCATAAAGAACATACAAAATTCTTCATCATCAGCTCCACAGTATGCTCCTTAGCTTTGGAATGTTCTCCCAGTTGCTGTTCATGATTATGAATCACTATCGATCTTTAAAAGCAGAATAAAAACACGTCTGTTTACTTTCATGTTCAATCAACTCTCTGTAGATAAAGCTGCAGACCTCGGGGTGGCGCTGTTGGGTTGGTGATCTGGGATCAGTCAATGCTGGCATTTCACCTCCTCTCCCTGCTCATCATCAGTAGGGGGCGTGGTGCTGAAATGATGTTATTCCTGGACGCCCTCTCGACTAGGTACCCTGCAGTATCTGCCCTTTTTAGTTCTGCTGCTCTGGTCAGTTCTGCCCATGCTCAAGGAGGATGAGTTACCCCCCGAACCTTGGTCCTCCCAAGGGTTCTCCTTAAAAAACAACAGAGTGGGGAGTTTTTTCTTGCCACTGTCGCTTCGTCTGTCTTTTTGGAGGTTGTAAAAAAGAGCTCAAATGAATTATTTGAACTTGACCTAGATGAGATGATCTTTACATGTTCTTCTGTTGATATTAGAAAAACACAAAAATGGCAAACTTGACGTCAACGCACACGTCAGAAATAGACTGGATGAAATTATTGGCCCCCTCTATGTGAAAAAGTGAATTACAGCACAGATTAGAGACAGGAGAGCGAGATGAAGATCATGTTATTCTCATTGTGAGTGATGAAGATGGAGAAGATTGGGAATGAGTGCATTAGAGGAACCGGATAACATAGGTAGGACATTCTGGAGACAAAGCTATGGAGGTGAGATGGAGGTGGTGTGGACATGTACAGAGGAGGGAAGAAGTGTATTTAGGCTGGATGGTGGGATGATGAAGATAAGAATGGAGACACCAAGAAGAAGGTCAAAGATGAGGTTAAGGGATCTGATGATGGAGGACATGCAGGAGGTTGCGGTGATGGAGGAGGATACTCAAGGACAGGGTGTTATTAGGATTATTGTCCATTGCAGCGCCCCCTAACGAATACAGCTGAAACTAACACACCTGCACCACCATGTCAGATTCACAGCAGTACTGAAAATCATCCACCACAAAAGTTATAGCTGGTCTTGGTCATCAGAGAAGTGTACAGAGGACCAACAGAATGTGGAGGAACAGATGGACTACAGAACGGAACTACAAAATACATCAACAGGAGGTGAACCCCATAATGGTTCTGAAAGAGTTGTGAGGACCGGACATCAAACAGGTCAAACCAAAACAACACCCAGTGAGGTATTCTGCATAGATCACACCGCAAGCAACACACACACACACACACACACACACACACACACACACACACACACACACACACAAGTAACAAAGGAACACGCAAGAACAAAAAACAAAGCTCCTGTTAGCGCTGATGCTAATGCTACTTTACTTTTAACATTTTAGGAATGAGTTCTCTTTAAACGTGACCGAGATGAAAGATGGGAGTTCTGAAGGATTTAGAAAGATAAACTAAATTTATAAAGAAACAGGAAGCACTAATTAAAAGCAGGTCTGAGATCCGTTGGCTGAGGGATCATCCTCAGAGTCGCGACTGTCAGACATTAATAATAGATAAGAAGAGCGTCTCTGAATCGCTCTGCAAAATGACACCGTCGTGACTGTGTGTTCCCAGATTCCACTCTAAAGAGAAAAATTACTTTTATTACCCATAATCCACTCTTCTTTCTTTAGTGAAACAGACTGAACAAGTGAATCACCTCAATCATCATGATTCACTCCTATTTTTACTGACAAAACCTTTGAATCAATAAATCATCTCAATTTTCATGATTCACATTTCTGTTATTTATTTTTTTCTCCCGAGACACTTTAAATAAGTGAATCATTTTGTGAGTCAAGATCAAGATTTATCCTACAGAATACAAATGTGAATCACTTTATTACTCCTGATTCTTTTTTCTTATTCTGTGAGACGTTGAATCATTATCTTCACTGATTCACTCTTCCTTCTTTAGTCAAACAGTCTGAATCAGTGAATCCTTCATTAGCGAGACCGTTTAAATCAGTGAATCATCATAAATGATGATTCAGTCTTTCTTTATTAGTGGGACAGTTTGAATTAGTGAATCATCTCATTAATATTGATTCAGTCTTTTTCAACTGAAACAGTTATGGTTACTGAAATCATATGATTCACTGTCCTTCATTAGTGAGATAATTTGAATCAGAGAATCACTTCACTAAGCATGAGCCACACTTCCTTTCTTAGTGAATCTTTTTGAATCACCTGGATAACCAGGATTTACTGCTCCTTCTCTAATCAGACAGATTTTGAATCAGAGAATCACCTTATTAAAGATGATTCACACTTTTTTTTACCGAGTTTAAATGAGTGAATCATTTTGTGAATCAAGATTCATCTAATAATACAGCAAATAAATGGAATCATTTGACTAACGTGATTTTGTTCTCTTTTTCACTAAAACAGTGTAAAAATCAATTAATCCTTATATTGAAAATGACTCATTTTTTAAATCACCTCATTAATGATGATTCACACTTTTTCTACTAAGACAGTCAAAATAAATGAATCAAGCTCAAGATTCATCTAATGATACAGAAAAAAAGTGTGTGAATCAGTAAAGCATTTCATGATCCATGACTCTATTTTCCCCATTACAAAATTTAATTAGTGATTCATTTTGTAAACCAGGATTTATTTCTCCTTCTTCTAATAACACAGCATATGTAAATGTGAATCACTTAATTAACTCTTAATTGACTCTTTAATGACACAGTGCCTGAATCAGTAAATCAATTCATTAACTACTCCTTTCTTGATTTATATGAAGACAATGTTTAAACCGGTCATGTTTCTATAGTGTACACACACACACACACAGTGTTTCTATCATTCATGTTTTCATAGTGTATACACAAACACACATTCTCTCTCTCTCACACACACACACACACACACACACACACACACACACACACACACACACACACACACACACACAC
>JAOUQT010046190.1:0-10946 GCA_025769995.1 Xyliphius kryptos
GGTGGAGAAAGCAATGGCAAACTACTCCACTATACTTGCCTAAATACTTGTGAATCACGATTCATAAAGTGACCGAGAGTCGGCTACGACTGATCGGGATAATCATCATCATCAATACAAATATACACACAGAGGCGGCACGGTGTCTTAGTGGTTGACATGTTCGCCTCTCAGTGCTGGGGATTCCCGGTTTAAATCCCAATCTGGGCGGAGTTTCCATGTCCTCCCTGTGTCTGCGTGGGTTTCCTCTGGGTTCTCTGGTCTCCTCCCGCAGTCCAAAAACATGGATGAGAGGTAAATTAAATGCTCTAAATTGCCCTGTATAGTGTGTGTGTGTGTGTGTGTGTGTGTGTGTGTGTAGGTGAGTGTGTGCTTAGCAATAGGTTGGCGCCCTGTCCTGGGTGTATCTGCCCCGCGCCCAAGTTCTCCTCTGAATGGGAACTCCTCGCATCTTCATAGAGGATTAAGCAGAAGAAAATGAATGAATGAACAAATATACACACATGACTCTACGTGCTCACAGGCTCAAGTTCCTCCACATCAAATTCCTGGAACTCTTCACAGAGATTAGGCTGCTGGGATAGCAATCTAAGGGTTGTGGGTTCAGATCCCAGGTTCACTTATGTGGGTCCTTGAGCAAGGCCCTTAACCCTCTCTGCTCCAGAGATTCTGTATGTGCTGACCCCAACTATTAAGTGGGATAATTGTAAGTCGCTTTGGATAAAAGCATCTGCTAAATGACCAAATGTAACGGCGGGAAGACAGATTCGACGGGATTTTATTTAAACTCAGGTTTAAAGAATTTAATAAGCTTTTTTCCACCAGTATTCACATGGATACATGCTTCATAAATTCAATTCACCACCGTTTATCAGTCTAAAATGTTTATTAATACCGCAAAATAGAATTTAACAGAGTCATTATATCATTTCTGGGTTTAGGACTGGACAAGAAACCAGATTGATTTAGATTATGTACAATTTTGAGCGCCAAGAATGAAAGAAAAGGCAGAGGCACATGACCCACGGACAATGCAAGATTACCATAAATGACATTATTGTAATAAAAAAGCTGCTTGCTGTACTTCAGGAGTGACATTAATAGATCTCACCGCCGCTGTGTGCTGACAAAGCCCCATAGTTCCCTCCAAAAGGAGCCCTGACTGAGGAGTCACCTGACATGCTGTAAGACACGAGACGCTGCTCTTTAAACTTCTCACAGTTCAGTTTTAGAAGCGATTCATTTACGTCCTGCAGTAGGATTTCTGAAGAGAGCCTGACTTTTCATCAGTTCTCAACCCACTGAC
Organism: Xyliphius kryptos; assembly: GCA_025769995.1. Lineage (NCBI taxonomy): Eukaryota > Metazoa > Chordata > Actinopteri > Siluriformes > Aspredinidae > Xyliphius > Xyliphius kryptos. The sequence goes on from JAOUQT010046190.1 coordinate 1,307, forward strand.
CGCTGTAACTGAACCGGAGCAGGTTGCTTCTCGTTGGAATCTGCTGAGGGACTGAAGCTCCTCATGGTTATAGTGTTTGTATCTCACACTGGCTCCGAAGCTCGCCAAAAGAGCCCAAAGGTGGGTCCTTGGTCACCTACGACAGCGTCCAGTGATGAAGTGAGGCTGCACACAACCGAGCGACCACAGTTCTGAGTTCAGACAGAGCACAGGCCTTCAGACTGCTGATTATCAGGCTGTATGGTTTCACAACACAAAAAAATACCCTTTTGATTTTTACATATACAATTTCATAACACCATTACACTTTCATGACGCAGTTTTATAACTTTCTCAGACTTTGTATTGTTTGAAAAGTCAGAAAGTGGTGAAACACCACAGCTGCGTCCAAAATCACCATACTTTATAGTAGGCAAAAGCTGTATGTAAGAATGGCTGGTGTGACCTACTAAATTTGGAGCGCTGCTATCCCATGATTCATGATTACATCAGATGATATTTTTAACATGATGCACATCGTGTGTCCGAGGTTGTATGGGTCTCAAAGATCAAACAAAAACGACAAGATCAAAACTAGTAGCTAGTTTAGTAGGTGATTTGGGACGCAGTGAGTGACCGCTATTCGGTTGGATTTATAGAATGTCATTCGCAGGTTTCATTCGTCTGTCCGTCTCTTAGTCTCTTCAGCTGTAAGAAAATATATGAAATTGTTCCTTTTAAATCTCAGAAACTGCTTACAAATACAATCGCTGACTCTTCTGTGCCCTTTCTCTGCGTATCCTCTTTGTGAATATATCTACAGTAGATTTACATTCACCGGCCACTTTATTTGTCACACTTTCTTATTTCTACGACTTATCGTCCATTATATCAGCTCCACTCGTCATATCGATGGACTTTGTATATCTCTACATACTTTGTTGGTCTTCTTTCCAGCATTCTGTGATCACTGATGAAGGATTAGATGATGAATAACACAAACTGTGCAGCAACAGATGACCTGTTGTCTCTGATGTTACATCTACAAGGTGGAGTAATAAGCTGAATGTGTCTAATAGAGTGTACAGTAGGTGGAGCAGCACTTCCTAATTACACCACCACCATGCCAGTGTCACTGCAGTACTGAGAATCATCCACCACCCTAATAATACCCGTGCTGTCCATGGTCCTGATCATCCGAGAACAAAGTAAAGGGAACTAAGAAAGTATCTAAGGAAACAGAAATCGTAGAACTACAAAGTCTATTTATAGATATTGATGTAACAAACAATGAAGAACCTGGGAGGAGAACCTACTAAAACGGTGGAGTGAGTGTAAATGCACTGTGTATTAATCAATAGAAAATGCTTCGATAGAAAACCCTAATTTTAATTTACTTTTAAACTGGACTATCTGATTAGTCTGAGCTTTACAAAATCTGCATGTTTTCTTGGATGCGTCTTACTTTCACTCATAGTGGTTGTGTATTGAACTCAACATGTCTCCCTCGCTGGCTCCCGAACATCCTGCTCTGTCTGAGCGTCTGAGAGTTTATGTTTGTGCTGATGGTGAGGCTCTTGAAGGTGCTCGGGGAGAAAGATGAACGCCTTTGCCTCCTGCATCAAAATACTAGAGTGCGGCTTCTCAAATCCTGATGTTTGTTCACTCCAGATGAGCGTTGTTTCTCCCTGACACGACCGAATCGCCAGCAGGAGGAGAAACGCTGATACTGCCAGGAGGATGGCTGGAGTCATGTCTGGATAAGGAGAGGGTATCATGGCCTCTTTAGTTCTTAGATGGACACAGGAGGTGTTATTGGGTTCCACATGCAGACAGACTTTGTAATGCATGCCTGGTTGGAGTCGTGTTAGATTGAAGCTTGTAGTTCCGGCAAGTATCCGACTCCGGTGCCAGTGGTTATCTTTCAGACTGTCATTGGCAACCCAAGTGATTTGTGCTGGAGAAATGTGATAAGCCGTCTGCCAGGTCACTAAAGCACTGCGCTCTTTAACATCATGGACTTCAAAGCTGTCTTGTTTTCTTTGAGCACTCGACATCCTGAAGGCTGATCCCTCCACTCTCAGTGTCAGACTCTTCGTGTCAGCACCAACCAGATTTTGTGCAACACAGGTGTAGGAACCAGCCTCCTCCGAGGTTACTCCAAAGATCTCCAGAGTGCCCTCGGGTAAAACCTGGTAACGGCCAAACACGGAAGAAGGAGATAACTTTAAACCTTGCGGAATAACCCAGTAAATATTAGGCTCTGGTTCTGCTAGAGCTCGACAGTGCAGGGCTACGTTGTTCCCATGGCTGACCTGAATATAAGACGGGAACATACCTGGGGCAATTAAAGGAAGGCAGCTGTCTGCCATTTCTCTAAAGGAAACATCCCTCACTTTTCTGGCTTTCAGCTCAGGAGGTTCTGAACAGAAAGTGGCCTGTGGTTCAATAAATCGCACCATCTTGTCATGCTCTGCTCCCACCCAGCGGATAAGGCAATCACAGTGGATAGGATTGGTGTGCAGACTGATCTCCTGTAGGCTTGGCAGAGACCTGACTGTCTGACGATGCAGAGCGCTCAGAGCGTTACTGTTGAGCATCAAACTCTCCATATTTGGTAACTTCTGAAAAGCCTGTGGATGAATGTATGAAAGTCGGGGGTTATTTGTAATTTCCAGTTTTGTCAGCTCAGGTAGGTTCTCCATCGCTGCATGTTCAATAGATACCAGCTGATCCATATTATTTAAGCCAAGTTCCTTTAAGTGAAGCATGTCCTTAAAGTCCCCTTTCTGTACCAGCTGAATTGGGTTCTTGTTAAGATCCAGAAATTTCAGAACTGGCAGTTTCCTCAAAGCTTCCTTTGGGACTTTGGTTAAGTGATTGTCATAAAAGCTAATGCTCTCCAGATTTGAAAGTCCTTCCAGAGCACGAGCTGAAATACCACGGAGGCCCATACCAGCTAAGACCAAGCTGCGCAAGGATGTAAGTGGTCTGAAGTTAAGATCTTGGATAGTGTCTACTAAATTTCCTCCTATCATGAGCACTTCCAGTTGAGGCAAAGCATAAAACCAGCGCCTATCAATTCTCATAAGGCGGTTATAGTTCAGATGAAGCCTTAAAAGATTATCCAGACCCTTAAAAGCCCCAGGGGAGATGCTCCTCAGCCGATTATGATTCAAATACAATTCCTGAAGCCTAGGCAAGCCCGAGAAGGCGGCTTCAGGCAAGTGTCTCAGCTGATTCTCCTCCAAATGTAGACTGAGAAGAGCTGGCAGGTCTGTGATTCTTAAGTTACGGGTACTGATGAAACTGTTATGGGACAGATCTAGCTCAGTCAGGTTGGTTAGACCTTGCACTTCACTCTGGTTCACCGAACTGATGAGGTTGCTTTGCAGTCTGAGAGTTTGTGTCTCTGGCGGTAGAGATGTGGGAAGCTGAGTGAGGAGCAAATCATTGCAATCAACGGTAGGAGCCTCTCTATACACAGACTCCTGTGAGTACCAAGGTTTAATCTGGCATATACACTGGTGCGGACACAGTACCCTCCAGGGTATCGAATGAATCACCAGTGAGTCGGCGACTCCCAACAGGAGAAGGATGTGTACAAGAAAATTTGTAATCTCACTCATTTTTATTACGCAAACTAATTAGTTATGTTATCGAGGCATGCGGGCACCTTTGGCCTGATTTCACATCAGTATGCCACTTATCTATTCATGTGACAATACATCCCAAAGTTCACTTGACTTTTGCAGAGAACTTTATCTTCTATATGAAGTTCCCTGTTTCATCTTTGCTGCTCTAGCGGCCTTGTCAAAATGTAAGACTCAAAAAAACATTCTTTCAAAGGGAACGGAATTCTCCTCCTTCTCCTCTTCCTCCTCCTCAGTATGGAGTACTTTCAAAATGCTTCTTTTCCATCAGCTTAAGCTTACACCTCGTTACACCAGTCGCGCCTTGAGGACCGCTTCAGATAAATACCTAAAAAAAAACAAAAAATAGAACGGTTCAGACAGAGCATGACTTCATAGATCATAAAGTCTATACACGTATGTTGTGCTGCATCTTTCTTCCTAACACTTGTTCAGCACGGGATACATGGTGCAGATAATAGTTTTCAGTTTTACAGAAGAGAACTCGATTTATTTCACAAATTAACACTCAGGCGTTATAGAACTGCTTCTAAGTGGCAGTTTTGCAAAGACAATTGCTCAGACGATTGCCCCACCCTAGTTTTCTCTTTATTCATTCATTCTCTTCCTATTAATTCTTTACTAGGGTCAAAGGGGGGTTTCCTCATGTCCATCCAGGGGAGAACATTTCGGGCACTGGGCAGATACACCCAGGTTAGGGTGCCAATCTATCGCTAGGCACACTCACTTACACAGGCACACACACTATATAGGGCTATTTAGAGCATTTAATTTACCTTAAATCCATGTTTTTGGACTGTGGGAGGAAACTAAAGAACCTGGAGAAAGCCATGTCAAAACATAGGGAGAACATGGAAGTTCCACCCAGATCGGGATTCGAACCTGGAATCCCCAGCTAACCTCTAAGCCACCGCCCTAGGTTTCTCTTTCTCTTTTCTAATTCATTCTGCTCCCAAATCCCAATTAAGAAGTACATTAGAACTGTCTTCCTTCTCTAGTCCATCACAGAGATACCTGATGACTTTGAGTGCATTCTCTCTCTCTCTCTCTCTCTCACCTAATCCCCTCTCTCTCTCTCTCTCTCTCACCTAATCCCCTCTCTCTCTCTCTCTCTCTCTCTCTCTCACACACACACACACGCAAACGCCCACAGAGGGAGCAGCAGAGTGTTCTTGAGCTTTAATCATGTCGCTCCCATCGGATGCTCTGCTGCAGAACCCGTTTACAAAATCTCAACTTTTTATACAGAAAGTTGCCCTGATGATGCGCAGTGTCCTGACGTTCTGCTTCGCTTCAGCCTGATGAGCCTCGGCTAACCTCCATACCGTTGGTCCCACCTCTGATCACGGGGTCCTTTAAGGATCACTGATGTTAAATAAATAATTAATTAGCATTTTTTTTGTTGCTCCCCAAATCTGAGATAAATTAAACTAGTGGACCAACAGATGCAACTTGAGGAAATCACATGCACACAATTTTTACTACCGTGAACCAAACTTCATCGAACGGAAGCGATGAAGTGTAGCATGTCATTAAAAACATATTTCCTGTATCACACTTGGATCTTCACTGATGAGTTGGGGCGGTAAGTGAGTAAGTAACATAGTGACATCACAACAATGGGAGGTCCTAACCAAGGCGACTAAACCCCTCAGTGCTGGGGGACATTAAAAGTAGACGAGGGTGGCATGATGGCTTAGTGGTTAGCATGTTCACCTCTCAGCGCTGGGGATTCTCGGTTCGAATCCCGATCTGGGTGGAGTTTTCATGTTCTCCCCGTGTCTGCGTGGGTTTTATCCGGGTTCTTCGGTTTCCTCCCACAATCCAAAAACATGGATTTCAGATAATGTTAATGCTCTAAATTGCCCCGTATAGTGTGGATGTGTGAGTGAGTGAGTGTGTGCCTAGCGATAGATTGGCGCCCCGTCCTGGGTCCTCTCCCCAGTGCCCAAGATATTTTCCCCAGGATAGGCATGGGAACCCCACCGGGACCCTAGCAGAGGAATAAACGGAAGATAATAGATGGATAAATGTTCCTTCACGGCAAAAAACAGCAGTGTCTTAATCCCATTTAAACAGACAGGGATACATTTTGTATGGAGTTGGAATGTTCTCCCTGTGTCAGTGTGGGTTTCCTCCGGGTTCTCCGGTCCCACAGTCCAAAAACATGGATTCCTGGTAAGTTGAACGCTCTAGATTGCCCTGTAAAGTAGTGTGTGTGTGTGTAGATGTTTGAGTGAGTGTGTGCTGAGCTATTGGCGCCCTGTCTTGGGTGTGTCTGCCAGGCGCCCAAAATGTTCTCCACTGGATGGGCATTTGGAACTCCTCCGCGATAATAGTGGACGATGCAGTGGACATTGACAGACACTTTTCATCCTAAACTATATTTGTGTTTAGTTCCAAGGCGTCCATCATCATCCTGAAATTTTTTTTAAGGAATCAGACGGTATGTTGTCCAGTGAGTTTATTTTTTCCCTTAACGTAATAAACATTGTACATATATAACGTTTAACTATAAAGCTGTACACATGTTGAAACACCTATTCCTCTATTTTTCATCTCTCTCTGTTGTGAGTCTGAACCAAACTTCAAAACTGTTCTGCTAATTTTAATTCTCTTTTGCTTTTGTATCGCTCCTGCTGCATTACCCCCCCCCCCCCCATCCCCGTCCTTTGAGAATGATGTGTATTATGTTCACCTTCCCAAAGTAAATTAGCCTTTGTAATAATTGGATGGGTCCTGCAGCATGAGCGCACTGGGAATTGATGGCAGCTTGTCAGGAAAGAGAAGAAAAAGACTGGGGATTATATAATTATATATGCTGTTCACCGCGTGAAAGGCGGCGTAATAATGTCCATTAGCAGATTGTCTTTTGTTTGCCATTTAAAAGCATCGCATCCTATATGAGGGAAATAAGCTGCGTTAGAGCTCCCGCTTTCTCTCTCTCTCGCCATTTCTGCCGCTCTCACATGCGCGGCGAAGCCCTGCATAGCTGCCATCATTTATTCCTTGGAAGAAGCTATTGCAGTGCTCGCTGCAGAGTTGCCATGGAGATCTGTCTCTGTGCTTTACAAGGTCAGTGGGAAAGTTGAGAGAGCCCTGCCTTTCTCTCGCACACAAACATACTTTGCCCACTTGCTGCCGTATTGCTTAATGGGTTTAGTTTTTTTTTTCTTATTCCAGAGGTAACATTATCCTTTTTCGCATACATTTTTGAACATACCAAAGCGATGACCTGTTTTCTGATTAATACTGTGCAACATGTTGAAATCATACGCATACAGACATTCAAACAGTGATTATAGGAAGACAATTAGACTATAATTTCATCAGATTGCATATAACCTGACTGAGATACTAATTTAGTTATTTACTTTTAGTTATTTGGTATACTTGGTTAGGATCAGAACACCGGGTTGATACAGCATGAGGGTTAAGTGTCTTGCTCAAGGAGCCACAATGGAAACTTCAGAGGAGCTAGGATTTTAACACACGACCTTCTGATTGATAGTCCAACACCCTCACCACTGAACTACCACACCCTCAAATAAATACTCAAATAAATGAGCCAAAATATATCTGGTTCACGTTTGGCAGACATATGGTAGTAGTACCTACATGTGAGCCATAGGTGGACAACATGTTCCCCGAGATTTGGCAGATCTACCTCTCTGCAAACCCCTTCAAGTGGATGTACATCCTTGATCTTTAAGTTCTCCACCCAGGTGCCATCATGTGCCACCATCTATAATTGGTCAGTCTATCCATAGGACTGGGTTATTTAAACCTGAAGGTTAACAATTTAAAATATTCTGAGGCCTGGTCCACAGGTATTTATTAAAACGGATATCTCCCCCAAATCGTTTTCAAAAATACTATCGTACACGCATGAAAGCTCAAGTCTATGTCAGCCAATCAGAATCCCTCAAAACAAACGTGTCACAAGGTTTAAAACATAGCACCGGGAGGTAAAACCCCAAACCTCTAAATTCTCCTCCTCCCGTGCCCCTCAATGCACTGTAACAATTGGGTTTGTAAAAATAAACAACAAAAATAGTCGAAATGAATGCACGAAGCAGCAGCACATCTCTGTTGACATTCAACAGTTGCCATGTGTGACGTCCTTGTCGCATTATTTCTCGCAAACGGTGACGTTTCAGAAAGTAAAACGCCAGTTTTACAAATACACACGCATACACAGAAAAAAAAGTTTTCCAAACTCTCCACTTTGCCCCGAGTTTTCATAACTAATGGTGTTTGGTGTAAAACTACGTTTTCATGTGGATAATGTGGTTAATCCACATACCCGGCTACTTGTGGACAAGGTCATACATACAAGGTTTACATCATTGTTGTGTGTAGCATCATATCAGAACCCAAAATATACAAAACAAGCACAATGGGGGTTTAATCCTGAGCTTAGAGTTAAAAACTCTGGTGCAATAACTCTCCGAGGCAATTGTACCTCCACCAGTGGCTCACTGCAAAGAAGGTGGGTCTAATTTCTGGGCAGACCGTTTATCAGACGTAATATTGACACAAGCTCACTTGCAGATCGAGTATTCATCTTCATTAATGGAAGACTTTAAGCATCACTGTCAGCCTTTCGATCCCATGTGGACGCTTTGCCATCTCCGCCTGTTAGGACCAATATGTACTCCCTCACAATCCTCTGCGTTTCATTCAGACCTGGGAAAGTCTCAAGGAAACGAAGTTCACAACAGACGTGGTTTTTAAAATGCAGGAACCTTTATTGAAAGATAAATTTAGTCAACAAAACAATACGCTCCACCAGGAAACAGGAAAAGCACCGTGGTTCGGACCACTGCACACATTTCTGCTGCTCAGATTGCTCACATGCTCCGGAGCAGCAGCACTTATGTACTTTCATATCCATCCCATGTCGAAGGCTTATCTTTTGTCTCAGATTTTTGCAGTGGGCAGGAAAAGCTTGAGCTCTTAGTGTGGGTGCGAGCAAGAAAACCTGGTTATGTGCACGCAATTATATAACGCCAGCAGGGATGGTAAAGGACTATGAAGAAGGAAAACCTAACATTTCTTCAGGCTGGGTTATAAAAACATCAGATTGTCAGTTTACACCCACCACATGAGATATGAAGCCATTTCTTATTCTTATATACCATACATTTCTTCCCTTCTCCTTAATCCATCTAGAAATCCCCCAAATCCTCTTTCATTTGTACCAATAAAAATGTTTTGCTAAAAATGGGAATTATTTTTTTTTAATTCTCAAACCCACGCACAAAATGCTCATCCTCTGCACACAGACTTCAAGCTTAGACCCAGGATTTCCCAGTGTTTCACAAAGGGTCAAATATTTTAGCCTATAGGTTTGTTTCCTTTAAATTCCCAACATCCTTCACTGATACAGTAAAGATACGGGACCTGGAGACAGAACCTCTGGGAGAATCTTCTGCTCCTTAAGGTCTTTTCACTTAACATGTAGTTTAAACCTTCTGCTGGATATTTTTCGGGCCCTGAAGGAGCCGCCCCATGCCGCAGCATCGTGACCCGGCTGTGGGTTTAAACACTGCACTCTGGTGTGTCGTTCCTGATGGATGGATGGATTCAGGCTAGTGTGCGTTTTATTCCGTCTCATTCTGCTGAATGCCCTCAAACACTTCCCTTACACTTTTTCAAAAGACTTTAACAAACTCAGATTGGAGTACTTCATCAACTTCAAGCGTCGCTGCCAGCACCTAAAATATAACTTATTTTTTGATTTCTGCGACGTGACGACGTTTTTTTTTCACTTTAAATGGGCTGAAATTACACACAAAAATGTATCAGGTTCTAAACATGATGTTCATACCATACATTTACATTTAGTTATTTAGCAGACGCTTTTATCCAAAGCGACTTACGAGTATCCCAACTTGGTTGGGGTCAGAAAACAGGGTTGATACAGGAACCCTGGAGCAATAAGGGTTAAGGATCTTGCTCAAGGACCCACATTGGTAACTTCAGTGGACCTGGGATTTGAACCC
>JAOUQT010046200.1:0-10946 GCA_025769995.1 Xyliphius kryptos
AAAGATGGACTGAAGGTAAGAGGGGGCAGATCCAGAGACTGTCCTGTAGGTCAGAGTCAGAACCTTGTACTGAATGCCGCAGCTAGAGGGAGCCACTGGGAAGAGAGGAGGAATGGAAGGACATGAGTTCGCTTGGGCTGGTTGAACACGAGTCGGGCTTTGTAGTTCTGAATCAGCTGTAGAGTTCTGACTGTGGAAGCTGGGAGACCGGCCAGCAGAGCATTACAATAGTGGAGCCGGGATAGGCTGAGGAGCAGCTGAGTAGCCTGACTGAGTCGGTCGGAGAGATTGGGGAGGTTCTGGACCGAGGGTTGAGGGTTTAGCCGGGTTTATGAAAATCTGTTTTTTTTTTTCAGATTTAATTTGAGAACAGATACAGTGTGTGGGGTTACGGCAGACAGGTATCCGATCCGATTGGATCAGTAGAACCGGTTTGTGTGATCTGTACGACATGCAGTTTAAATCCCCTGCTGCAGTGCACATGCGTCTCTCTGTACATCAGGAACCGTACCTCAGAGAGTCACGCCGCAGAACCGAATCCAGACTGGTTCCCCGGATCCTGAAGGTGCAGACGTGTGTTCCGTCAAGAAGCTTCCTGATCTTCCAGACCTCATCACCACCAGGTTCATCCACTGACGCACATTCACCTCAATTCACCTCACCTCAACCTACAAAGTATATTGAGAAAGAGATGGACTACAGAATGAAATGTAGGACTACAAAGTCCATCTATATGATCAGTTAACATGTTTTTTTTTAAATATCTTAAGTTCTTGATTTGTAAAAGAATTAATTTGTTTGTGTTTCTTCAGCAGGGTCTCTGGTCCTTCGGGTTTGGATCCTCAGCCGGCCGGGCCGACTCCTCCTCAGATCCTCCGAGGTGAGCGTTAACCCTCTCTCTCCTGCAGGTTTACAGTGATCTCCTCTCAGTTCTGAGACCGTATCAGGATGATCAGGGTGCGGCAGGCTGAAACCCGAGCGCTGGCCTTGTTTGTTTTGGCCGTCGCTGAGCTCGTGCGTTTCATACTGACGAATACAAGGTCTGCGCTCGTAAACGTATTTGTTTACATAGGTATGAGGTAGATTGATAACTTTTGGAGATATACTGTGCTTCATAATAAAAGTCTGGTTTATTATTCTATATGAGCTGATCTTACTGAAGCAGCCTTGTGGATGCAGCATGTTTCTGTTGTAGCTGTTGTACAGATTTACAAACTTAAAATGAGGCGCGTGGACGTGTTTGTTTACAGGCGAACGTTCTGATGGCAAAGGAGAGGTTCCCACCAGAAACCATCGCTGGAAGAAAAAGATCAAAGCCAGTAAGGAACCTTTATTTAAACTGTGTACGCACCTCTGCAGTGGCTCTGTGTTCAGACCTGCAGATTAAATCCTGTAAACACACACACACACACACGGTGTGTTCATAGTGGGTTGTTGTGTCTGAACTGTGTTTGTCTCACAGCGCTGCCACTGATCCTGGTCAAGAGCTTTACTCACAACCGGGCAGCAGAGGGCGCCACTGCGCTTGTGGAAGAGGATGGAATCTCTGACTTTGAGGAGCTGCATGCTCCGGTACAACACACACAGACTTTACAGAACAGACATTCATTCTTTATCTTCCGCCTAATTGTCTATAAGGGTCATGGGGGGGAGGGGGGTTCCCCAAGCCCACCCAGATGGCAATCTATCGCTGAGCACACACTATATGGGGCGATTTAGAGCACTCAATTTACTTTGAATCCATGGTTTTGGACTGTGAGAGAAAACCGGAGAACCCGGAGGAAACCCATGTGGACACGGGGAGAGTGGGATTCGAACCAGGAATCCCCAGTGCAGAGAGGAGAACATGCACTAAGCCACCGTGCCGCCTCTTTACAGAACCATCATTTATATTTTATATTAAAATCTTCAGGGTTAGGTGAATGTTCTGTGGTGATGGTTCCTCAAAGTACCAGAACCTTTTTTTCTTATTCTTACACTTACCAAACTAATGTGTTTATGTCCGATGGTCTGAGTCGATCCTAATATTGTGTCCGTTTTCTTCCAGGAACCCAAATCAAAGCCTCGTGACTCTCACTGCCCCCCACAGGGGGCGCAAGACAAGCCAGAGTGGGTTAAGCTCTCTCGCTATCGTTCTCATGGTAATAAGTCCTCCTATAAAGTCAGTACCTCGTCTCCGGAGCAGCATCCAGACGATCGGCGTTCGAAGAAGAAGCTCACCCTGTCCTCTCTGGAGAAGGAGAGGCTGCTCAACTGGGACGTGGCCACGCCCGGACGCTTGTCCGCCTCTCCCGAAGCCTCGGCTCGAGCTCAGAATCAGTCCGGCGACTCGTTCAAAGACCCTCTTAAATCTCCCGAACCCGTCCCGGGTCCGAGTTCGACTCCACCGGAGCCTGAAGGCGGCCATCCGCTCTCCGGCTTCCAGCAGTGGGCCAGCGTCCTGAGGAGGTCCTTCTCCAAAGCCACCAACAATCCCAAAGTGATCCGTCGGAACCGGCCGTCCAGAACCAGGCCGCTGTCCGAAAGCGCGTTCACCCTCAGTCAGCTATTTGGAACCTCCACCCGCGACGAGGATGAACAACCAATGATCCGGCCCAGGAACGCGACCGCCGCCGGCCACCCCAGGAGTGAGATCACGGCCATGCTGGAGCAGGTGGCGCTGGGCTCCAAGCCTGCAGGTGCCTTCAGAGACGACATGGCCTCGCTCCCACCTCGCAAGCTCAACTTCTTCTCCTCGCTGCGTCTGAAGAGAAACGAGGGCGGCGACCGGAGCAAACAGGACAACCACGTCTGGTCCATCCTCGCCAAATACAGGAATAAAGGTGAGTTCTGTGGCACCACGGCAGAACCTTTGGTCCATTGTGGTTGATTCCAGACTAGTGTGTGTGTGTGTGTGTGTGTGTGTGTGTGTTCTCAGGCTCCTCGCAGCGGCAGCAGCACGAAGCTGACAACGACTCCTCCAGCGAGGAGGACCAGGAACCCAACACGCGACGGGTAAAGAAACACCAATATATCTTAAACGGATTTAATTAAATGTGTAATTCATATCAATTCTCCCATCAAAAGCCTTCTGAAGTCAGTACACAGACTTTAATACAATGCCTGGCCTTGCTGTCGTTCTATGGAGTCCGTTCTCCGCTGAATGCGCCGCTGAGTGAGAAGCAGAGATTTTATATAAATTCAGTGCGGCGCTTAAAGGACATTGTGCATTCAGTAGAACATAAAGAACCGCGGCGAAGCTTCACCTGCGCTCAGCGAGGACTCATTCAGACGCCTTAATTCTTAATGCGTTAAACCCGTTAAACAACCAACACGAGAGTCTTTACACCAAACCCTCCATCTATAGAACTTTAACACCAGGCTGTTCGTTAAACATCAAAAGATACTGTGGAACCTTGACTAAGATTCCATATGAATCTCTCTTTGAACATCGGCAGCCGAGATATTCTGAATAAGACTGAAGAAAAAAAACACAGATTATAGTAACAGGTCTCTAATGGTGGGCTGTGACCGAAAAGTGAAAATGCTTTGTTGTGAAAGTGAAGAGTTGCTTCGTATTTAATGGCCAGACATGTCTCATTGTCTCCGTTAAGTTTCCCTTAAGAGGTGAACGTGAAGTTAACGCTTTCCCTTTAGCGCCATCATGGGACCAAAATGGTTCCAGATTCAGCAGCCCATCAAAGGAAAAGAGCAGAAACACAAATGTAAATGTAATGTTGGCCTTATACATTCTTTGTTTTTGGTGCATGTGTGTATTAAAATTATCATCCATTTATCATCATCAAGGTGAATTGTTCAATATATCGCAATAGTGATTTTAGGCCGTATCGTCTCAGCCCTAAAGTCACTTCTTTGTTTTAAACTTTTATTCTCTAAAAATGTGTTGTTTGAACTTTGGAGTCCCTATAAGGAATCAACTGGATTTAAATCAATTTAATTGGAAACGGGTGCCTCAGTTTTCATCAGTTTCAGAATTCACTGATGTACATTTTAAAATTGTATACACAGCTCTGGAGAACATTTAGAGAGCACAGAAAAATAATCAGTTTCTCTGATTTGACTCTTCAAAGATGTATGTTTTTGAGTAAAATTAATACTATGCTTTTATTCTGTAAACTACTGATATGTCTCTAAAATTCCAAGTAAAAATGTAGAACCCCTGGTTCAGAAGCCCTGGTGTAAACGATGTGTAGAACGTACGTCCGGTTGTCTTTCTGAATGCTCACTGTGCTGTGTTCTATCCTCAGTCTGACTCTCGGAACTCGACCCGACGGCAAAACCAGCAAGAGAAGTCCTTGCTCCTGCAAACGAAGCGAGAGCAGCTGAAGCGTCTGCACCGCGCTCAGGTACGTGCACCCACTGTGTCGGTCCGCACCAAGCTTTATGACGCGTGCACGTGGGTTTACCGGGTGGTGGTGCTGTGTGCAGATGATCCAGAGGCAGCTGGAGGAGGTGGAGGAGAAGCAGAGAGCTCTGGAGGAGAAGGGAGTGGCACTGGAGAAGGCGCTCAGAGGAGAGACGGGTACACTAGTCTTTTAAAAATGTTTTAAACAGGTAGTGTGGTCATCCTGTAGGTGGCGCTATATTGGTGATGCCCATATTTAACACTCAGGGTCTAAACGGGAGTATCAGTCCAGGCAAAAATGCGTTCCTTGTGTACAGTGGTCAGGTTTTAGAGCAGGGGTGGGCAAACTATGGCCCGCGGGCCAAATGCGACTCGCTGGGTCTTTTAAACCGGCCTGCAGAACTTATCTGAACTATAGTATATTCTATTAGACCTCACTTGCATTCCATTTTCCTGCAATGCCTGTGTTTCCCCAATAGATGGTGTGTTCCACAGGTAAGGTGTTCTGAGCTACTTCATGTCCTCGCTTTGCTTTTGGGTTCTGTTGTAAAAATAAGTGGACCAAAGAAAAGTTTGCCACATACTGTTGACACCAGCGGGCAGAACTTTACATCCCTTATAATTCACCTGGTGATTAAATGTGAAATAATCACACAAGTTAAACTCCCTGAGGTTTTATCTCCTCGTGAAGTCAGACCCAATACGTCGGCTCTGCTCCCGTGGAGGAGAACGTGGAGAAGGAAGCCTTTCACGCCGTAATTGTGTACGTTTCTTTATGCCATTCATGAAGCGCAGTAATGAATGTTAACCTCAGGGTCGCTCGGATAAATTAAATTAGTTAATTCAGCGCCGATTCAAGTCTGAGGTCGTCGGTAAATAAGAATCGGCGGAATGCAGACGTCAGGACTTTAATCAGAGACCCACACGCAGCCTTGACGCGGCGACTCGAATCAGACTGCCATAAAGACGAAAAGAAAAGATGCAAGGCCACGCCGCAAAGTCGCTCCGGCAGGTATGAGCTGAGAATTCTGGATGTAGATGCCGTTTTTGTTCTGCTTTTTTTTTTTTATATATATACATATTTGTATATATATATAATCCACCAGCTCTGCAGGACCCACTTTGTTTGGTAAGTGGGGAAAAATTAGTCGTTCAAATGACCGCCATCTGCATTTAAACCCAAATAACCACTTATGGTGTAAATTGTGCGAAAATGACGTTAGAGGTAATGGGGCTCGTAAATGGGCTGGAAAAGGGGGAAGAGAGCCTCATTGTTGCTTTACGTCAGGGTTATTAAAGCCCGCGGTTATTCCGGAGGTAAAGACACGACGGTCCCGGCTCTGTAATGACTTTATAATCGCGGCCCCCGGAGCTGAGAGTTATTTGCGCGATGGCAAATTGAATTTTTAGACGTCGTCGGGACAAACAAAGAAATGGTTTTTAGGTGTTTATTTATTTATTTATTTTAGATTCTTTAAAGAAAGTGGATGTTTGGACCCGAGATGAATGAATGAAACTAAAACCGACGGAGGCGCATGCGCCGCTTTTTCATCTCTGGCCTTGTTTTGTTAAAGCGCGACTGTTTTGCGTCGTCTGTATTGACACGCGTCTGCGATTCCGCTCGGCTGGTTTCAAAGGCGCCTCTCTGCGGCACCTGCCGCGTCCTTGTGGGCTTCCAGAGACCGTGCGTCTCAGCATTCACTCCACACGCATTGTTCATCCTGCGTGCGGCGGGGAGTCGCTCGTCGTTAACTCGCCGTGGAGGGAAAGTTACGCCGTTATGGGGTGGAAACATGAACTCACTGATGTTTGCACGCTGCATTCCTGTGTGACAGACCTGGACATGATGTCCTGGATGTATATCCAGATGTACCGTCTTAATTATGAGCATGTGCTGGGATAGGTCTGAGTACCAGCACCGATCTGATCATTTATTTAGCTTAAAAACAGCAGCATTTCAGAGAGAAATTAAATAACGGAGCAGAATACAGATGTTGAAGGCCACGCAAAACTCACCCCACTATGACCTCGTCAATCAGTCACTAAAGGACACTAAAGGAACTTCCCCAAACTGTTTAAATAACGCTGTATGCTGCCTATAGTCCAAATTCATCGCCAAGTTTTTGATCTTATACATTTACAGCGACGCAACTGAATTAAGGGCGGCATGGTGGCTTAGTTTTTATGTCCTCCACGTGTCTGCGTGAGTTTTCTCCGCGTTCTCCAGTTTCCTCCCACAGACCAAATACATTCCAGGTAAATTTAATGCTCTAAATTGCCCTCTTTGTGTGCGTGGATGTGTGAGTGGACTGAATTGAAACCCAGATCAGTGATTTTTAGGGGTGTCCCAGGAATTTTGTCTATATAATGGAAAAAATGTGGACGTTCAATTAACATAAATAAATGTTTTTATTTTTTACGGTTGTTTGTGGTTTTCAGGCGTCCAATCGGCGGACGATGTGCTGCTCCTGCAGAACTGGTTCAAACTGGTTCTGGAGAAGAACAAACTGGGCCGATATGAATCCGAGCTCGTGATCTTGTAAGTGAACGAAACGGCAGCGTGAAACATCTGCACAGCTTCACGCTTTCAGCACAGAAAGATCGCCATGATGTCGTTAATGCTGAGTGTTAATTAACGTGTGCTTGTTGCAGCGCCAAGGAGCTCCAGCTGGAGGACCAGCAGAGTCGGCTGCAGCAGGAGCTGCGGCGCAGGATGGCGGTGGAGGGTGAGGAGAAGCTCTCGCGCTCCATGCAGAGTACACACACGTTTACTTAATTTTTTTTGCCTACAATTATAAGCTGCTTTCTGTTTCCTGGCAGACTGTAAGAAGAGCGCAGCAGATCTGGAGCAGGAGCAGGGTCTGCTGGCGGAGGTGATGAGGGTGGTGGAGGAGCGGGATAGGCTGGTGAGCCAGCTCGAGGAACAGCGGCTGCAGGAGCGAGCTGAGGACCGAGACCTGGAGAGTCTCATCCTCTCCAAAGGTTACCAGTTCCACTGGGCGTGAGGGAGGGGGGGGGTAGGTACAGGACGGAGGTTTAACCTTAGACAGGCGGGGTGATAGAATCATAAACTGGCCACTTTATTAGGTACAGCCACCTGCAGATGACAGTGTGTGTAATCAGGTTTCTGCTTTATACTTTAGACTTGTTGGATGTTATGGCTTCACAGGATTGAAATCAATAGGTCGCTGGTGCCTGAAGCTGCAGGTGGAGCTCGTTTATCTGTAGATGTTAATCTTATTTAAATAGCCTGTAGCTATAGGTTTTTTTTTTACATGAATTCTGCAGGACTGGTGCATCCCTCCCTAAACTTTTAGCACTTACAGATTGTCAGCGTTTTGGCCCATAACAGAATCTCTCTGTGTTTACTGCGTTTTAGAAACTTATACAGATTCTGTTCTGAACGATTAAAAAGACATTGAACAAGTTCTGACTGAGCAAAACTAATAAACAACCAAAAAAACAGAAAAAGTCCCTCACTGCTGCCGTATTACTGTTCTAATGAATAAATCATATGCTGTTCATCACGGTGGGTGATATTTATTTAAAACCTGGTTTAAAAAAAGCAGGTTTTTATCATATGATGATGATGATGATGATGATGATGATGATGATGTCACTAAAGCAGTTCTCGCTGAACACAACACTCCACTGTAGCAGATAACCGTAGTTCCTCTTCACAAAGGTGCAATCATTTTAATTTATTGATGCTTAATAAGAGTTGTGATTGTATAACGGATCAGGATTTGCGTCGTTCTCAGTTTTTAATGGTCTGCACGGCCAAATGTGGTGGGTTTCTATTTAATAAAGACCAAAACGTGGTTTTAAAATAAACTGTGGACATTTATTTACAATCGTTCAGAATGTGTGGTGCATGTGAACACTGCTTAGCAAAGTGAAGGTCTGGAACTGATGTAAAAGGGGGTCTTCCAGGTGTAGGTAAATAGTATATTACAGAATATTAATGTTGCTCAGGTTGAGGTTCAGTCTGATGGTTTATTAATGACCTAATTGGTTTTTAGTCTTTGCTGATGGCTTTGGAATATGTCACGATGTTGAGTGTATATTTTGACAGAGGGCTCTGAGAAGCAGGAGGAACCATTTTTCCTGATCAGAAAAGTCAAAGGTCTAAAATTAGGCATCGTATATATTGGATTTGGCTTATTTTGTGGAACAGTTTGAGGAAAGGCCTTTTATGTTGAACATTTACGGGGTGGCTTAGTGGTTAGTATGTTCACCTCTCAGCGCTGAGGATTCCTGGTTCGAGTCCCGATCTGGGTGAAGTTTCCATGTCCTCCCCGTGTCCGTGCGGGTTTTCTCTGGTTTACTCCTGCAGTCTAAAAACATGGATTTAATGTGAATCGGCTGCTCTAAATGTGTCCCAAACCTAAACTAAATGTGTGGCGACCGCTGAATAATATAAAGTAAAATGCTGGTAGAAGAAGAAGGTGTTGAACATTGACATATAGTGTCATAAAGTGACTTACAAATGAGAGAACACCACAGTCAGTAGTTAAGGAGGAACCAGCTGCACTGTAGTATCATCAAACTTGAGTGTTATCCATTCTGGGTGTCTTTTTTATTTTATTTTTTATAGCAAGTGTCTGTGGATGTGTTTTGAGAAATGTCTTAAATGCAGAGTGACTCAGGTTTGTGCACAGTGTTGGGAAGATCAGTTACGAATGTAACTGAACCTGAACCCCTGAATATTTTTGGGATGAGGATTGTAAACCTGGTGTTAATGTCCCAACACCGGTGTCTGACCTCACAAGTGTTTTTCTGTATCAAGATTCTACAGGTATGTTTCAGGAATGAAAGTTGTAATAAGAATATGAGAAGAAAGACTGGGAATAAGATTATAATAAAAACTGTAGCTCCTCTGTGTCTTAAGTTTATATAATGTACAAACATTTACCTCAGGTGAGCTAATGACTTATGGATGATAACAAATTATATTTCCTTCTATGGATACGTGTTATTTCTCTGAATATGAACAAGTAAGATGGTATTTTTTAAATTTTGACAGCAAAGTCGAACTTTTAGGTTTAAAACTAATTTGGAATTAAATCGCTCATACAGGTTTAACTGTAAAATGGCACGAAGCCGCCTGAACGCGCCTTAAGTAGAACACAGACCGAACCATTGCGGCAGCGCCGGGGGGGAGAGGAGAGGGTGAGTGCAGACACCCCGCAGCCGAGGGCAGGGCCAAATATCTGGAATTCCGCTTCCGTTCCAGGGATTTTTCCTGAGTTCCTTCGGGGCCGAAGCGACGGATTTTTTTTTTACGTTAAACTCTGATTTCAACGCGTTTTTGTTGTTGAGAGGCGTCCGGACGTCATGGCGTCTTCCCCTCAGAAATCCCCGACCTCACCCGGCCCGCTGTCTCCGTCTCAGAGGAAGAAGGACGACGCGTTTCTGTGGAAGTTCGGAGGAACTTTGTCCAGGAAGAAAAAAGCCAAAGAAGGTAAAAAAAGTCGTTTAAAAAGCAGCCAACACAGTCACAACCCAGGTTACTTTAATACGAACTCCCCTGGTATTTCATTAGATTTACCTTCGTGTTTCTTTTCTCACAGATCCACTGATCATACAGATGGGGTTTGTAGTTTTACAGTTCCATTCTGTAGTCCTTTTGTTTCTCTACATACCCCATTACATTTACATATTTACTTCTGGTCATTTAGCTGATGCTTTTATCCAAAGCAATTTACAAGTACCCCACTTGGTCTCCTTTGGTATGTTCTCTGGTGGTTAGGTCTGAATAGAGTAGGGATTATTAGGGTTTTGGATCATTCACACACAGTACTGCAGTGATGCCACAATAATTGCTGTGTTTTAATTAACAGCTGCCATCAACTATTTTATCGACTAGTGGACCACTCTAAACAATTCATTTTAACTGACAATCTCATGTGAGGTGGCTTAGTGGTTAGCATGTTCTCCTCTCAGCACTGTGAATTCCCATTTCAGGCTCCAGGACAGGAGAACATGCTAGCCACTGTGCTGCACCACGTCAATAAACATTAAAAACAAAACCAAAGCATCGACTTAAAAGATTGGCCTTGCTGTATTTTCGGCGTCGACATCATCGAGTACATCGACCAATCACTGCAGCCCTATCTGTTAGTTTTCTTTAGTATGTTCTCTGATGATCAGGACCCCACAGAGCAGGTATGATTAGGGTGGTGGATGATTGTCGGTACTGCACTCTGATCATCTCGTGTCCCTCAGTGTCCGAGCTGCAGGAGGAGGGGATGAACGCCATAAACCTGCCCCTGAGTCCCACCCCGTACGAGGTTCACCCGGAGGACACCTTACTCGGTAAGGAACCTCACGTCGTCTCCATAATCAGACCCCGGTTCTGTTCATCATGTGATCAGATGGCCCTGTCCCCCCACAGAGGAGAATGAGGTTCGTACCATGGTGGTGTCCAACTCCAAAAACGACCCCAAACTCCAGGAACTGATTAAGGTTCTGATTGACTGGATCAACGACGTGTTGGTGGGCGAGAGGATCATCGTGAAGGACCTGGCTGAGGATCTGTATGATGGACAGGTTCTCCAGAAGCTCTTTGGTGAGGTTCCTGCTTGTATATACAGTATCT
>JAOUQT010046210.1:0-10945 GCA_025769995.1 Xyliphius kryptos
ACACACACACACACACACACACACACACAAGCATCATGCAGATAGATCCTAACCCAATTGCCAATGGGATTGCATCCTACACTGGCCAAAGTCCTATGCTTTATATTGACACACAGACATTTAACACAGACACAGGTCACAGGTAAGATTTAAAGATCCATTACCTTAGCTTACTAGACTTGGCCTTTTGTTCACAAATTAGCATTTAATTGTGGTGCCACTGTTACATTAGTAAATTTAGGTTACATTTGCCTGTCTTACAAGATGTCAGCAAGGGCCATGAATACTTATTAAATAATTCCAAATGCTCTGTCTGCTTCCTTTCATAACGTTTCACCAGGTCGTGCCACTTCAGAACATGGATTTCTTTTTTACAGCATTTACCCAATCACATTTCAGCATCATCGGTTGCCAGGTTTAATTTTTTCTGTCTCTGCCTTCAGAATAAATTGTACTGGCCCTGTAGCATTAAATAAAGTGTAGCCCTGCCAATTGTTTTAAGCAGTCAGATTTTAAGTTATCAAAAAGAGCCTTTTTAAAGGCCTATGCCATGTCAGCATATTTATGCCTTCTGCGCTACCATCACAACGACTTATCTATCTGCGATGCAACGGCATTCTATACTGCATTTCTGCATAATGAGATGTTTTATAGCTATAAAATAGTTATTGACTAGAATTTATTCAGATGGACCATTATTCAAGGCCTAGGTGTAAAATGCATCACTGCAATACCCTCATTGAACTCGACTGTCAAGTGTAATCAAGAATTTGAGCGTGAAATATGAATTGATTAAAATCAACGTGAAGTACGCCACTTTGAAAACAAAAATACAGGTCCTCTTTGAAGTTATGGCATCTTACAATATTTTTGTAAACTCTTCCCACAAAGCTGGGAGCACATTTTTATACACTGATGAAAATGGGACTAATAAAACACTTGGATTAAACTATGGAAATATATATAAAACAAACTTTTCTCCTTATAATGTAGTTTGATGTCTCTTAAAAATGTCAGTTTCGTTATCCTGGGTTTACCTTTGAGATTGTGAAGGCATGGGTTATTTCATGGTGTTTGCATGTTTTCCCCTTCCTTCCTCAGGGATCTTCAATTTTCTCCCACAGTATAAAGATGATAAATTCAGAGGAACTGAAGATATTAAATTGTGCCTAGGTATGTAGGAGAGTATATCTGTTTTTCTGCCCTGCAATAGACTGGTGACCTCTTCACAGTGTTTTCCTGCCTTTCTCTATGAAAGTTGGGAAAGGCTCCAGCACTCCTTGACACTAATTAAAAGAGGCGGCTTAGAAAATGAAAGAAGAAATGAAGAAATGAGTGAACCTGTTGCTTATACTACATAAAATACACTAAATATTTTGTAGTGAATACTGAAGCTGAACAATCTTTAATTACATGTTTGATCTTTTCTCGTAAATTTAATTAATAATTTAAAATCACTTAAAACACACACTGTTTAGGCTATATCATTTTTTTTCTTCGTTATTCACAATGGGGTGAAAGCACGATTAGGATTTACTTCACATTGTATGAAATTTTTGTATTAATGCTCAATTGTGTTAAAAGTGGAAACACAGATTCCCATAAATAATTTCTGAATGGGTCATTAAAGAAATCAATTCACTCAGCTCAAAAAGAACACTCTGAACTAAGGCTGGGGTTCATCTCTCTGTTCATCCCTTTGTCTCTTATCCTCTGTTTTCTGATTTATTTCCAGAGTTGGACAGCAGGAGAGGACACAGAGAGAATTTTTAATAATCAGGAGATAGAGAGAGTCCATTTGGAACAGGGCCAGATGAATGCAGTGCATTATGAACAGTGTGACTTTCAGAAGTAGCTTTACCTTATGGGTTTTACATCATGTTTGGAGTCACCTCTGCTGTCAGATGTGTTTATTAACAGGTTTGACCTGGTCTAAAGCCTGTTTCTGTGCCCTGTTTTAAGGGTCATGTTCCCTCTCTTAATAATTTTTAAATTATTTGTTGTAGTGATCAGATAATAAAACATAAAACTAGTATTTAGTAACTGAAATATCTGACTTCTACTTTGTTTATTCTACATGGCTCTTGGCTAAATTCTGTGGATTTATACTGTCAGACCATAACAAGTTGTGCATCTCAACACAGACCAACTTAGGCCTAATAATCTATTACAGATTTCTCAACTGTCTTATTATTAGCATTTATTATTAATCATTGTTTATTTTTAATGAAGTCTGCTTTTGTTAATTAGTGCAAGCACCTGTGGTGTTCCCCTGAACCTGCTTTAGTTCATTCCATCAGTTCAGGTTGAGTTATTCTGATATGACTTGCATCCAGGCCTGTCAGAGAAATCAGATGAATAAATGTGTCAATTTATGTGTCAATTTTAAGACATTTACCAATGTCTGTTAAGTTTTCCAGTTATATGCCTGTCAGAGTATTATTCAATACATTTTCACTTAGCTTTAAGCAGCTTTCCTCTTGGTTTATCAATTACCATGTACTCTGCATTTATGTAAAATCTAGGCTATTTGCAATAAGTTTTTGAGTGCTGGCCTTGGTGTTTAAGAAAAATTAACGTATTATTATGTAGTGAGGTTCGTGGCAATGAAAATACCTGTAAAGACCCCAATCCGAGGTGTTGTGTTAGATGGCGAAAATGAACAAACAATGAAACATAGGGAACCAAGAACAAGTTTTTCAAGGAAATGGTAGATAATCAAGGTGTAAGTACAGCCCAGAAAATATTTTCAAACTAAAGTCGAACTGGCTTCATACGATTCAGATTAAAAATATTAAAGACGGGTTGTAATGTAATAAAATTGATACAAATCCAAGGGGGGGGTAAATACTTTTGCAAGGCACTGTACAATAAAATACAGTGAAATACAGCAGCTTTAAACCTTGTTTTTTGAAAACTTGGAAACGTTGGTCTTAAATTCCCCGGATGATCCCCGGATTTTAATATACCCACATATTTGATATCCTTAATATGCATCCGTATCCAATAAACAGTTTTTTGTAGCTGGAATTCTGTTGTGACAAGAAATCTTTTTGTGTCTTCTATAAATTCAGACATCTTAATATAAAACAACTTTAAGGACAGTGCTACCATATGTTCCCTCCCAAAGAAGCCAGTTTGAATTTAGTTTGAAAATCTTTTCTGGTCTATACTTTCATAACCTGCTTGACAGAATTGGTGCACACATTCTGGCTTAGCTAGACAATAAATGCTTTTCCCTATTGCTTTAAAATTAAATTTTACAGAAAACTATCGGTTCCAGATGCATATCTAAATTGCAGTACACTGGGCAATAGGCAAGCATTTGCTGTTGGGTTTTAAAAGATGTAATAATATAGTTTTTAATATAATATAGTGTCCTTAGACCTAACTGGGGTTTGTGTCAAAGAAATCCGCTGCCAAAGGGAGAGGCTGGTTGCGTGTTAAGCCTGCAAGTCTCTTATGGGATGTGGCTTGCATAAATAATGTAGCCTGTAACCCATTCAAGGCAAGTGATGCACAATAGTGGCACAGCTGAAACTGCTTGCAGCAAAAAGCTTTCTCTCTTGCTCTCTCTTACACACACTTATACACACACACTCACTCACACACACACACACAGACACACACAGTGTACATGGCATTCTCAGATTGTGGTCAGCACTGTGGGTGGTGAATAGCTGCTGTGATATATTACTTGGAAAATTCTAGGCCTGAATTTTAAGGACATGCAGCAGGTGCTGGAACACAATGCAAAGCCTGATGCACCCAGTTGTGTAATCAGTGTTTGATTTTGGCAAGTAAAAAAACTGTAAAACACCCCAGTACCCATAATCACTGGGGAAAAAAAGATTTTTCATTTTAAATGTGTTTAAATGATATTTTAAAAATCTAAATATCTGTTTTGTGATTACTCTTAAACACTTGCCAAACAGTGCATTAACATTGATTCTGGATAGGAATGTAAACACGGACTATTCCCCACTTATTAAAGAGGGTGAAAAAAACACCAGGTAGTTATCTTTATACAATACAGCTGTGAAAAAAATTAAGAGACTAACGTTTCTCTGATTTTACTTTTCATAGGCATATTTTTGAGTAAAATCAACAATGTTCTTTTATTCTATAAACTACTGACAACATGTCTTTAGAATGCAAAGCAAAAATTTGGTATTTATTTGCAGAAAATGAGAAATGGTCAAAATAACGAAAAAAGATGCAATGCTTTCTGACCTCAAATAATGCAAATAAAACTATTTCATATTTATTTAGAAACAACAATAATACTGTTTTAACTCAGAAAGAGTTTAAAAAACTGTTTTTGGTGGAATAACCATGATTTTTAATCACAGATTTCATGCATCTTGGCATGCTTTCCACCAGTCTTTCACACTGCTTTTGGGTGACCTTATTCCACTCTTGGTGAAAACATTTTAGCACCAGGAGTACCAAGAGTGCGCACACACGCCCACACACACACACAGCTGGAGAGGTCATAGGCTTGTGGTCTAAAGGTCCCCAATTGCTCCCCTGGCACTTTATACAAAGCTGCCCACCGCTCCGGGCACATGTGCTCAATTCACTCAGTGTGTATGCGTGACACCACTTGCAAGAAACGTCATCAGAAGCTCGGGCAAAGGCCTGTAAATTTAAAATCAGATAACATCCAGTGAATCAGGTTTTCTGCTTACAGATGTCTTTTCTTAGATGTAATACATAACAGGGAATTATCATTTTAGATGTGTTCTCACAAACTATTGCAAGCAAAGTAACTGTCCAGGTGAAAGGACACGATCAAGAAAATTGTATATTCTCCATCCCATGAATGTGTTGATGATTTTAGCAACAGTTCCTTTATCCTTTTTTTCTGTTTTCAGTATTTTTTCTGATTTGACCTGCTGCCTGGTTAAAGTTGTTTGGAGTGGGGTTCCCCATGCCCATCCAGTAGCGCGATGGGGTTCCCCATGCCAATCTATTGCTGGGCACACACTCACTCACACAATAACTTACTATACAGGGAAATTTAGAGCATTCAATTTACCTGTAATCCATGTTTTTGGACTGTGTGAGGAAACCAGAGAATCCAGATAAAACCCACACGAAAAGGGGAGAACATGGAAACTCCACCCATATTAAGATTCGAACCAGTGCTGAGAGGAGAAAAGCAACCAAAGCAACGAACAAATGAGAGAACAACACAAGTCAGTATTTTTAGGAAAAAACATCTAAACTGCAGCACCATCAACCCTGCGCCTTACTCAATCAGGCACAATCTTTTATTTTTATTTTTATACCAAGTGTTTTGTACCAATTGCAGAGGTCTGATTGTTGAATTTGGGAGACTGGCAAGCAGAGCATTACAATTGTCGAGCCGGGATAGGATGAGGGCTTGGACCAGCAGCTGAGTGGCCTGTTCTGTTTGGAAAGGTCTGATTTTCCCGATGTTATCCTGAATGAATCTGCAGGAACGGGCTGATTTTGTGACACGATCTGAAAGTTTAAGATGATTGTCAATTGAAAAACCAAAATTACGGACCGAATAAGGTTGGAGAGATTGTGGAACCATCAGTTTGGAGGTTCAGGTCATGATGAATTGAGGGTTTAGCTGGGATTATAAGTAGCTCAGTCTTTGCCAGATTTAATTTAAGGTGATGGGCCTTTATCTAAACAGATATTTTACATAGTAAAACAATACGGTAGTATTTTACATACGGCTCTTCCATGTAATTTAGGCTTGTTGTGCATAAGAAGGACTTAATGCATTTCTACTTTTGATAAAAATGGTTAGTAAGCAAGCATGGAACAATGTTTGAAATCTGAATGTTCTATAACAATGAAAAATAGTAACACAGCAGGTGTTGTGCACACTATATTTAGCACTAAATAGTGTATATGGTTTGGACAAAGCTGAAATGGTGGCTTTTCGTGTTCACTCCACACCACAGTTGCATAAAATGTGTTATGGAAGAATGACAGGAGAACAAAAAGGCATTTCTTTTGTCATTTTTATTGTTATAATTATGCTTGCAGGCATTCTTATTGCATTTTCAAGGTCAGAGGACCTTGAAGAGAGGTAAATCACAGTTGCTATGTTACTGGACAGGTGAACATCCTGACTCATCTTTGTAGGGAATGTGAAGTGCCAGACTCTGATTTTCTACCATGCTGGCTTTCTGCTTGAGTGGTAAAATAAACCTGGCATTAAAAAGACTTTCTGTGAGGTCCAGATTAATAAACACCTGTTACACAGCCTGTCTGTGCAACCAGTATTATAAGTGGAAATGACTATAGCTGTAAATGTGTACTGCTTTTGTGTTGGAATATTTGAATGCCAACATTAAAGCATCCCCAGTGTGATAAGATGATGGATTCCGAACATCTAGTATTGTGTCTATACATAGTGTATCCTTGAAAACTAATTACCTGAATGTCCCTTACTTTAGAAAATCGTAGCGGCATCATAACATATAGTACAGTCCGAAGAAAATGTTACCATTACTATTACAGGGCACAGATGTATGCATGATAATCCAGAAAAAAATTAAACTCTATAAAAGTTTACCACATTGTACTAATAAACACAACAATAATTTGGTTATTACTTCTGTCTATAAATTCCATTGTTCAAATAGTAACCATATAGATAAAAAATATTTTTGTAGTAGTCACATGTTAAATGAAGCTGACATGCCACTTACAACATACATTATATTTACCTGCATGGCTCACATTCAAAACCTGCTGGAACTTTACTGTTTTGCTGAGCTTGCATTGTTGTATCTCCTAAATGCATTTCATAACTATTTTTACTGTTATGTTAACAATTTGTGACCCCTGTCACATGGTACATTATCCTGTAAAAACATTCTCTGTCATTGAATAGTCATCATTAACCAATAAGCTCAGACACAGTGTTTTGAAATACTACTATGACCATGCTTTGATTTTTCCTCTTCTTAAGTAGATTCAAAAATGAACTGATTCTCTACTAGTTTAATTTTCAAAAAAATCAGCACCAATCATGAAATAAAATAACAATCCGACCCGCAGCATAGAATATGCCGCATAATTGAGTTCTACCCCAGTATAACGTTGCCGCTCCTATTTCTGCGTCGCCACCATAAAATTCGGAATGAATTCATGTAGTCAGCGTATTTTTTGGAAGGTGTACCCTTTACACTAATTTACATTATATTTTTCTTGCAAAGACAACCAAAAAGGGCCAAATTTGGCCCCAGGGTCTACAGTGTTCCATTCTGTAATAGGCTATTGACAACATCTTATACGTTCAGTATGCATTTTTGTCTTCTTTATTTTCTTTTTTTTAGCATTGTCTTATGTAGGCTGATTGATAGTTGGTTTTCTTTGTTTTACATCAATACAACTGTAAAAAGAATAACAAGAGAGATATCAGTAAGATTTTTGTCATTCACTTTGCTATGGGCAACTCAAAGTTGATGGCTATTTAGAATGAAAGACCTTAGTATAAACATTAATAAAAAAATCCTGTTTCATTAGCAGTTTCGCCTCGTGTTTAATGGCGCATGAATGTTGTTTTTCCTTTTAAATAGAAAATGAAGAGTTAAATAAACATAAACACTGGACACATTTTGCCCCTGATGTGATGTCTAAGAATATGCCTGAGAGTTTAATCTCAACCAGATAATGCATTCTCATTAAGTTACAACACCATTAAAATAGAAAGAAAAATCAGGACAGTTTAGTTGATTAATGGAAATTAAAATATTGTTTGGTATGTGGCCCTAAGGCTGCCACAATTTCAAAATGAAGACAGTATAAGTAGGTCATAAAGTTCAAAACAGAACATTGCCAGCAGACATGGCGGCAAGCAGCAGTTTAGGGATGGCGGCCATGTGTCTTTAGCATCAAATCTTTTTTTTTCCTTTATTTTATTTTGACACGTAAAAAATAATACACAAATAAATAAATGGCAAAATGACTATACTGATATGAAAAAAATAAGACCAGAGACATGAAACACACATATTGCCTGGTTATAACTAAATAATAAAGATGGGAGATCATGCACCTAGGACTTCAGAAATCTATTAATCTACTAACTATTTTAATTCATTCATTATCTTCCACTTGATCCTCTTCTAAGGTCTCGGTCGGGTTTCCCATGCCCATCCAAGGCAGAACGTCTCGGGTGCTGGGCAGATACACCAAAGACAGGGTGCCAATCCATCGCTGGGCACACACTCACTAACTCATACACACAAACAGACTCTACACAATACATTTGATTTACCTTAAATCAATGTTTTTAGACTGTGGGAGGAAACAAGCGAACCCGGAGAAAACCCACGCGGACATGGGGAAAACATGAAAACTCCACCCAGATTGGGATTCGAACCTGGAATCCACAGCACTAAGAGGTGAAGGTGCAAACCACTAAATATAACATAACTATTTTTTGGTTATGAAAACATCTTATTATGCAGAAATGCAGTATGAAGAGCCACTGCATCATAGATAGAGATGTTGTTGTAATAGTAGTTGCAATAAAAATATTTATTACAAACAATATTTATTAAAAAACTATATAAACAATAAATAATCATATTTAAATTAGGCTATTGTTATGAAAAACAATCACTTATCAAGCAAGCTTCTCAATGGGTGCATCTTTAACCCAAAGGCATTCATTCATTCATTTAGAATCATGGCAAGCCAACAGTGCAAGATAATTTTTTTTCGAAGTGATCTAACTTAGACACTTGATGAATTAGAAAAAAAAACAATCCAGTTTCTTCATCTGGAACGCTTATGCCAGGACTAACTGCAGCATTGCACATATAACACCGATGGCACGTTCTGCTGAACACTTAACCCCGATGATATAGGTACCGAAATTGCATTTTCCAAAAATCCAAATGACTCTCAACAACACTGCGTGTTGGGATGTGTGTCATGTTTAATTTCTCTAGCCTCTTTCTGGGGATTTAACAGATACATTAGAAGTGAAAAGCCACAGTCATCCAGAACATACACAACAGCAGAAGCACCATTTTTTGCATCGTTGCTTAAGATGTCTGTAAATGGCATTCATAGTCAGAAGTAACTTATACAATTAATGCTGAGTAGTAGGACTGATGTAACTATAGGATTTATGGGGCTGGGACTAGGGACAAGGGTGCCATTCACTGCAGAAACAAGACAAAAAATTTGTGCAAAAAAAAAAAACATTCCAAGCCAGATTCCCTTTAAGAGTGTACATCAGTACATCCAGTGGTTTATTTATTGAATTTCAGTTTATTATTTTTGTGTTTATTGTGTTTCCGATATGTATAGAACCGGTGCTTCTGTGGGTTTTTGTGCAGTCGGTCACTCAGTACTTAGTGAGTTACGAGTGGGTCTGACTACTCATAAGTTACAAGCGATTTTAAGAATGACGTAAGTTACAAAGATGTTCAGGAAAGGCTTGTAAATTTAAGAATGTTCTTAAGAATGTAGTTATGAAGAACTTAGCCTTAATACACTTTTGGGAAATCCATTCCTGTTTTTGAAATGTAATTCGCTGAATGCTCTAATAAAAAAAATACATGTCTGGAAGTGATGCAACTGAGGGAAAGGTAATGAAAGGTAACAGACAGACCATTTGGAATGATTTAATAAGTATTTATGGACAAAAATATAATTAACATCAGTTTGTGATTCAAATATTTTTAGGCCTTTAGAAAAGGCTTTGAAGATCCTGACGGCCTGCCACTAAAAATTTTGTGAGTTTCAGTCAGTTGCTTTTTGATGCAGTTTGGTTACCATATTAAAAGTTCTTAGTTGCAAAGATCAACAGTTATATTGTAACTTCGTTATTATTTTTTAATTAATAATAATTTGAGGGCAACACGATGGCTTGATGGTTCACCTCTCAGCGCTTGGGATTTCTTGTTTGAATCCCAATCTAAGTGCAGTTTCCATGTTCTCCCCGTGTCTGTGTGGGTTTTCTCCGGGTTGTCCGGTTTCGTCCCACATTCCAAAAACATGGATTCAAGGTAAATTAAATGCTCTCAATTGCCTAATATAGTCTATGTGTGTGTGAGTAAGTGTGTGCCCAGCGATAGATTGGAGCCCTGTCCTGGGAGTATTTCCCCAGCTCCTGAAACGTTCTCCCCTGGATGGATATGGGGATCCCCCCCGCAACTCTCGTAAAGGATTAAGTGGAAGATAATAGATGAATGAATAATAACTTGTTTTCTCCTGAAACATGAACACAATTTTTATTATAATAAAAGTAGCTGGATGAGATGTATTACTACATCTGATGATGATTCTTGATGACTATTTTTAAAGTATTTCATTTTCCAGTATGGCATGGATCTTGGTTTGGATGACTTCCACTTGCCCCATCTGTATTATTAAAGCTTCCTCATGACAGAAATGGGCTTAATTGGACCTGGACCTCTGTTAAAGGATGTCATCCCTTTCCCTCTGTCTTTCTGTCAGGTAGACGAAGTGCTAATCTGTCACTGGGAAATCAAACAGGTGTGCCTGTAGAAGCCAGGCGATGTGTGTGTGTGTGTGTCTATGTGTGGTGGGGGTGGGGGGCATATCAGGGACAGTTTCGATGGATAGATCAATCAAGATCCTTTCAGATTCTGTGTGTGTATGTACGTACAGTATGTGTGGGGGGTGTGTGTATGCTTGTGCATGTGTGTAGGTATGTATGAAAGTGTCCCTTAGCATTTTTAAGAAACTTCTTAGTTCATAAGTATCTGCTAAATGACAAAATGTATTTAAATGTATAAAAGGTGGCTTAGTGGTTAGCACATTCGCCTGTCAGCGCTGGGGATTCCCGGTTCGAATTCCTATCTGGGTGGAGTTTGCATGTTCTCCCCAGGTTCTCAGGTTTCCTCCCACATTCTAAAAACATGAAGGTAAATTGAATGCTCTAAATTGCCCTGTATAGTGTGTGTGTGTGTGT
>JAOUQT010046256.1:0-10944 GCA_025769995.1 Xyliphius kryptos
GGTTTCACAGAAGTGTGGTTTACTTGGAGTTACATTGTGTTGTTTAAGTGTTCCCTTTATTTTTTTGAGCAGTGTGTATATATACATATATATATATCACACACACTGTACATATATAGCAAAGTTAAAAGCACTCTGAAAACTAGTCTATCACAATTCATTACTGTATCCACAAATGCAAGTCAGAAATCCAAGCATAGAGAACAATGGTAAACTGCAGAACTGTCTTGTGATCACATTAAAATAGGAATTTCGGGACTACAGACTATCCTTTCTGCCATGGGTGACTTGACTTTCACATCTGAAAAGGCACTAAGGTGACATACACGGGTTCTTGAGTTTTTGATGTGATGGCATTCCATGACATTTCTGAAGACAATCCAAAAACACATTTTGCATGTATTTTGAAAGCTTATTGAACACATTTGTAGCATTATGAAAAAAATTGGCAGTATCAAATCTCAACTTCTGAGCAAGTCCTCTTTTAAAAGCAAGAACATTATTTATTTATTTATTTTGATGACTGCAGTCTAATTGTTTTTGTTGCACATTAATACATACATTTGTCTTTGTTCTACAGTAATTTAGAGTTAAGCTAAGAATGAACCACCACCCAAATTAAACGTTCTACGATGTGGTCCTGTGACGTCAATAAAATGAACATATTCTCAAATTCAGCAAGAGAGACTATGTACTATAGTCTAGATTGTTAGACCCAGTATAGCTAAAATTAAACCTAAAATAGAATAATCAGTATATGCTGGACATGTGTCAACTTATTCAAACAAGCCTTCAACAAGCATTGGCCAAAGTAAAGTACAAAAAAGAAACATTATCGGGGTACCATCAATTTCTATAGATAGATCATCACATAATGTTTAATAACATTTTAAAAGAACATATATACAGGAGCTTTTGTTGTATACTTGTAATTTTATATTCTAAAACATGTTTTTTTCCATTTTAAACATTACTAATGACTTTTAATTTGAATAAAATGAGATTAAACCCTTTCTTACTCTGCAGCCTGAGATGAAAGCTCTATTGCATTTCCACTGCATTTACCAGAAAGACGTCAAGTATTTTAATGTATGTTTCTTTATTGTGAAAAACAACCCGAGGAACAAATCACTCAACAGTTTGTTGATGGTCATCCTAATCACCACCTTGGTTGTCATAGTTTACTGAAAAATATTAATTGCACCACTTTAGGTTGCCACTGATATTTTTTCAACATTCATCAACATGTCAGTACCTGTTAAATTTCAGTCTAAATGTAACAAAAAAATTTATGTTTTTTACTGAAGAAATAAACCTTTTAAATAGATGTTAAAGCCAGTAATTCAATCTGTATGGTATAACACTAGATAAACGTTGCCTTTCTTGATGTCATGTACGTCATTAACAAGATTAGTGAAGCAAACAGATTCTAAAATGAAAAGTATTACTAGTTGTTGAGATGTATTTTCCCAATACCATGCGTTAACTTAAAAGGCACTGTCATGGAAGTAATTTCCCTGTAAAATAAAAAAAGCATCAATAGGCAATCATATCAGGGAACGAACAAGGAACTCATGCTTTGGTATCATCTGCGTCATCTGAAATCCATTAATAACTTAAACATAATATAATTATCTACACTTAAAATGAATTGACAATTTAATATTCTACAAAAAAATAACAAATCTGTTTAAATTTACTGTAACAAAACATTATTTCAAAATACCCATGATACATGAGTAAATAAAATTAAATCAACTGTACCATGTTGAATATTAGTTTTTACTTGTCCTTGTTCCAATTGTTAGGTTTCCTAAAGTTGAAAATAACTCCTCCATCTCACTTTGAAGTAGTCTATTGCGATTCTCTGCATCCTCTCGGGCTCGTTCCAAATTGCGCAGTTTAATTTCCAACATTTTATGTTTTTTCCTCTCCTGGTCTAACTCCTCTTCCAGTCTGCTAACTTGCTCAATTAGCAATGCACTGTTTTCTTCCAGCCTATTGAGACAAATGGATTAAATAGTTAAACTGCAGCAGCTTACAATTACACAGAATGTATAGCTAATACATTATTTTCATTTTCTTTAATAATGGACTTTGTAGTTCTATGATTACAGACTTTAGACCATCTGTTTGCAGACTACAGTACATACTGTGTTAATCCTCTTTACTTTGTTTTTTAATGGAGAGGACCCCAATTGTAGAACCACTGAGCAGGTATTATTTGGTTGGTGTATTATTCCCAGCAGTGTCACTGAGCCCCCTAACTGCAGAACTGATATAAATTATACCTGTTCTCTGATGCTCTTTACCAATAAAGCACAGAAAAAAATAACAATGAACTATTCATTCAGTATCTTTCGCTCAATCCTTTACTAGGGTCACAGGGGGTTGTCCATGCAGTCCAGCTGAGAACGTTTCGGGCGTGCGCGCACACACACACACACACACACACACACACACACAGATATACAGACTATATGAGGCCTATTTAGAGCAGTCAATTTACTTTGAATCCATGTTTTGAACTGTGGGAAGAAACAGAGAACCCAGAGAAAGCCCACATAGGGAGAACATGCTAACATGCTAACCACCATGCCACAAGAAACAGGGAATATATTATTCAAATTTGTAAATTTTTTTCAATTCCAAAATATACTATAGATGCTCTTTGTTTTTCTACAGGTATAGAGTGTGGTCCATCTGTTTTTTCACATAAGTTTGTTAAATGAATGTTTGAACACTCACTGTGTTCTGCATTACACGTCCACCATATTGCTTTACCTTATAGCTGTAAAATCAAAGATAGCAGCTGATCAGTTGCTGCACAGTTTGTTTAGTTACTCTCGGATTCCTAATCACTGCTCACAGGATGCTGCGACGCCGATGAATAAACATTTTAGTTGGTGATCTATTCTTACTGCAGCAGTGACAATCTTTTTTATAAAAAGATCCAGCCTTGTCTGATTAACTCATGCCAGTGCACAATGCACATAAACTTATAACCACATAACTAACTATACCTGGGGTCACATGCTTACCAAAAGAAACAACATATACCCTTATTCTGTTGACAACCCACATGTATTCACAAAGAAATTTAAATATAAAATTAATTGTGTGCGGCACGATGGCTTAGTGTTTAGCACGTTCTCCTCCCAGCACTGGAGAATCCAGGTTCGAATCCAGATCTGGGTGGAGTTTTCATGTTCTTCCTTTGTCTGTGTGGGTTTCCTCCAGGTTTTCCAGTTTCCTCCCACAGTCCAAAAACATGGATTCAAGGTAAATTGAATGCTTAATATTGCCCCATAGAGTATGTGTTTGTATATGTGTGTGTGAGTGTGTCAAGCAAAAAATAGGCACCCTCTCCTGTGTGTATCTGCTCAGCGCCCGAAAAGTACTTCAATTTTTGGGCATGATGAACGCCCCTTGGTGGGAACAGGAATTGGAGCAGTGACCTTCAGATCACAAGACTGGTTTCCTAACCACATATGACTGCCCTAACATTTTATAGTTTATACTTTGTTCAATAAAATAGTAAATAGTCTGGCCAAATAAATTGTTAAATATTCCTGATTCATGCACAGACAACTAACTGTCTGTCCACTCGCAGCCACACTCAGTAACATTATTCATTTATGGGTGATATTCATAGACCGTCCACTGTGAAATTATATAACTACATACTCTAACATTTGTACTTACATTCGTATTCGAGCTTCATAACTGATCTTTTGTTTCTTCAGCTCACTTTTCAGTTCTGTTATATAGCTGCTAAGCATATCCGAGTTGTCAGCAGGGTTTTTAGCCACATCAGCCTCATCCACATTTCCATACTCGCTGCATCCTGCACTGCTGACACACAACTCCAGTGCTTCACTACTTTGTGTAAAGTCATTTTCTTCAGCTTTTGAC
Organism: Xyliphius kryptos; assembly: GCA_025769995.1. Classification (NCBI taxonomy): domain Eukaryota; kingdom Metazoa; phylum Chordata; class Actinopteri; order Siluriformes; family Aspredinidae; genus Xyliphius; species Xyliphius kryptos. Next base: position 3,916 of record JAOUQT010046256.1, read on the forward strand.
TCTTCCCACTCGCCTTTGTCTGAACTTACTGCAAATGACTCACTGCCTACAGAGTTTACTATTGATATCTCACAGGAGGATGTGGACCAGGGTGAGCTGGCTACACTGGGCACACTGACACTGGATGCAGTGACATTGTCGTAAGTAGACAGGCGGTTAGACAACGGGGAGTCCTTTACCACACGTTCTCCTGAGGAAGTGCGCCGATGGCTCCTCAGAGATGACAAGCCATTCATTAACCAGTTCCCAGTGCTTGATACATCCACAGATGAGCCTCCAAGCTTGGGCAATGGTGTCCGTGAACCACCGCTTTTGAAGGTGCATTTCCAAGAAGGGAGCGTTTTGGTTTGTTTGCTGGGGCTGACGGCAAGCACCCCTTTTCCCTGAGGTTCCTGTTTTGCCCTGGATGGCATGCCCATATTTAAATCCAGTGATGTGGCACTGCTACCGTGGTCAGGAATGCTGGCGGTCTGGCTGGAAGATGGACAGCACTGAATTTCATCCTCTGAAAGCCACACAGCCATTCCACTTTGACCCTGAGCCTTTTTTATTTCTGAGGGTAACTCAACTTCCAAAACTCCATATAGTCGGTCATGCTCACTTATCAGCACCGTCATGAGATGCTGCACCTGAGAGGTAACTAATAACAGAAATAAAATGTTAGCTTTAATATTGCATTGAGTGCCACTTTCATATTTAACACTTTTTGATACATTACATAGTGACAACAAAACTATTACACAAATGCTCGGTTCTGGCCCACTATGCACTACTTAAATGTGCCTTCAGTACAACAAAGTTCATAATTCACTTGCGCTTTACTATTTTACAGGAGCATATACATTTAAATTAGGGTATTCATAAAAACCCACCACTGTACACTAAATTAAGTAACTTGGTAACTTGCAGCACTTTGCACAACCTGTTGTGATTTTTATTTAAATACATTTCCTTTTTTGGTTATTAACACTTAAAAGGAATAAATGCTATTCCGCTGCTGCAGAGTAACAAGAACATAAGTGATTTATGATGCATGCACAATTCCTGCTATAAACTCTGTCAAGGGTTTGACTTACCCTCCATCATTGAAACTGGGTCCTCTATTTTCGGCCTTAAAATATTTGGTCCAAACACTGTTGCAAGATTCTGCACACTCATCTTGTTTTCATTTGAGTGAGACTGAACTTCATCCAAAAATCTAAATAAATATAACAAAATCCTGAATACGACGTAATATTCAAATGTAGTAATTGGTTTCTGGTTCTGTTGCAGTTAGGCTACCCATTTAACTGTGTATTGGCTTACTTGCAAATATACTTTAGCAGGTTGTAATTGGCTTGAGGAAGCGTCTTTACTCGCTTTGCCAGCTCACCAAGTCCCTTTTAAGAGGAGTATACAAACACATTAAAGAATGAATCAATCGTTTACTACAGCCTTTATAAGCTTGCCTTATTTCTTAATATCTAATGTAATAATACAGCCTAATTTCAGGACTCATGACTTACTAGTTCCTCATCTTTCAGCAGAAGCTGAGCACAAGTCAGGAAGTCCTCATATTTGTTGAAGGGTATGACAGGTTCAGGCAGCTCCCTGAGATAGAGCTTCAGCAGAGATGCTACCGTGTGAACATCAGTGTTACTGCAAAACATAACAAACACTTCACTGTGACAAATATGTCTGTTAAGATGATTCATGAGGTTGTATCTCAAGGTTTATTGCTTAATTATTAGAAAGCTGTTTATTACTAATGTCATATTTATTCTTTAGGGATTTCCTCCTTAAGTTTAAATGAAGCTAATTTAAAAGCTTTAACATAAAAAAAGTGCTGTATAAATTATTAAATAAACATGTAGTTTTTTAGGTCATCTTCTTTACAGGACAGAACAACAAGCATGCAGGCTGTGAAATAGATTTAAATGTAGATGTAATTATACTGCAAACCACAAGCTTAAAGCTTAATTATGATAGAAGTTATAATTATAAGTTTCCTTAGATTTTTAGTGCAGAAGGCCAAGAAACGTGATACAACTGCTCTGGAAAACATATTTGTTTTAAAATCATATTTAATAGTATACTATGTTGAATTTTGTATTATTATTTTTTTTATTTTCAATTTATATATTTATATTTATTATTATTATTATTTATAGTTATAGTTATAGTTTAATACGATAAAGAGTATGGCACAGAGTAGTCAGCTTACAGCATAAACATATAGGGTTTGATTCCCAGGGTGGGTGTCCCAGGTTCAATCTGTGTGGAGTTTGAATGTTCTTACCACATCTAAATGAATTTATTTTAGAATTTTCTTGAACAGTCCAAAGACTTTAAATACTTCTTTGGCCAGAAATATAAAGGTATTTAAATAGTGGATTTGATAGACTGATCTATTTGTACTTTCTCACCTTTTATCCTATAAGAGCTGAGACCACCCTCAACTGTAATGAGTTTAAAGTGGCTTATTAAATTTTAATTGACATATTTTGTTGGGATTTTAAATTACAGATCAAATATTTTCCTACCTGTCAAACAAAGGCTTATCACCACAATCAAAAGCATCCTGGAGCTCTTTGACTAAGTTTGCCTGTCCTGGCATGCGAAAGAGGCCTTCCTCTTTAAGACCCTGCTCCCGGATAAAGTCCGCACACTGCTCTACTAACAAAGGTGCCAGCCGGAGCCCGAACTTTTTCTCATACTGCATTGTATCTTCCAGGTGCTGTCCAAAAATCCCTATGAGAACATACACAAATGTTTAGACATCTTAAGAATTTATTAAGTGTTTCCTTAATTTGAATTTCATATGTGTTGCAATAGTACATTCAGTTCAATTCAGAATAATAAAATATATGAACTACACACAACAGAACTACCCTTCCTTACATTAGAGAACTTAAAGAGAAACATTACATAATAAACTCTAGGCTAGATTCTTAATTTAATAAAATGCTCTGCCATATGAGCTAAAATTCAAGTATTTTTCCAGCATTGAGCATGTCCCTTTAACCTCCTAGGACCTGGCGTCCACATGCTTAATGAAAAAACGCATGCAATGCAGGAGTTTCGGGTCTTAGGAGGTTAAGATAGAATAGAACAGTTGGTGGCCATATTATTATAATCAGCCACATATATGGCCACATGATTTACAGTTCTGTACAAAACAATTAAGTGTGCACATCCTTCAGACATACACTGTGCAGCATTATTTTAATCACATCATCATCCTTTTTATACATGTTGTCCTACTCCAATAGGCTTGAAAGGCAACCACCAATTAAGTAAATCAGGTGATGTGCATATCTGTAATGAGAAGGGGTGTGGTCTAATTACTTCAACACCCTTTATAAGGTGTGCTTAATTATTAGGCAACTTCATTTCCTTTGGCAAAATGGGTCAGAAGAGAGATTTGACTGACTCTGAAAAGTCAAAAATTGTAAGATGTCTTGCAGAGGGCTGCGACAGTCTTGAAATTGCCAAACTTTTGAAGCGTGATCACAGAACAATCAAGAGTTTCATGGCAAATAGCCAACAGGGTCGCAAGAAGTGAGATGGGTATATATTTTTTTGTTATTACATTGACCAATAATTCTGCACAGTAATAGTTACCTGCACAAACAGATATCCAAAATGGATATATAACAAATATTATATATTAAGCTTTGAAATTTCTTTTGAGTCTTTTGAGTTGAGAACATAGTTGTTGTTCAATAATAAACAGAATCCGATCAAATACAAGTTGCCCAATAATTTTGCACACATTGTAGAGAGTTCATAACAGTATTTTAAATTATTTTTTTTGGTTATATTAATTGCATGGAGTGAAAATGAACACTTTCTTTTCCATGACTAACATGTTGAATGTGCTACCTCCACCAAAAGGAGCCCAGATGACGCGTCTGATGGCTTTGACCCAGTCTTCCATGTCATTTTGAGAATTTGCCATAAGCAAAAAGGCTTCATGACTCAAAGCTGATCTGTCCTTTTCTCCTGGACCTCCTACTGAAAAAGATAGGGTGCATAGTATGAAGGATTAGGAGAAAGCAAAATAAGCAAACAAAAAAAAGGCACAGACAGAGAGAAGAGGGAGAAAAATGCTAGTCACCAAAAGTTTACTAAGGAAATTTGTAAATCAAGGCGTTGCAAGTAAACATGTCTTGTATATACGTAATAATTTACAGTGGTAGAATCATGATAAAACACTCAAATGCAGTGTGTACACATTATTGTTTAGGTTGTATGTTTACACTATGAAAGACTAAAGCATTTTTTTTTTATCAAAATAAATGCATTTCTTTTGGATTCCAAAATGAAAAAAAAAAACACTAACCATACTTACAAACCAGATTTGAAACTTCAATTAAAAAAAGATTCACAACATATTTTAAAATGGGAATTTAAGTCAAACTAGTCACAATTCTACAACACCAATTAACTTATCCATTTACCTACAATTTTACATTAAATAATCGGAAATGCTTACATTATCTTTACTTTAATGTAATATGTTTGTTAACCACTAGATGGAACTAGCTATACATTGCAATAAGACAGGGGCTCTTGTCAGAAATGATTTGAAGATCAGCTGAGGTCTTAAAATGTGTTTGTCTATTTAGTGATTACATCTAAAATATCTAAGTAACTTGCTCATTTATTATGTAACTGACATCTGATTTTATGTTAATCTGTACACCTGTCTGGATGGTGAACAAGGGACAAATATGGACCGATGTAATGTTTTGTGAATGAATAAATTTGCACACTTTGGACTTTTACACTAAACAGTGACATTGCTTTTGCAGTGTGGTTAACTTAATAGCTTTAGCAAAGAGTAGCAAAAAATAGACAAAAATGGAAAAGGCTACAACCTTTTTAAAGTCTGCATAAATGTTTGTCAATATTTTAATTTCTCCCCATGTTAATCTAAATGTAAATTATAGTCACAGTTTGGTCCTAAGATCATTGCAGTGCATTAATGCAGCTGTAATTTCTAGGGCAAATATAAACCCACTATCCTCAACATTGTCTATTAAGGTCTCCATGTTGTCATGTATACATAACCATCTATATACAGTACACAAGCTTAAGCATTTTTCCCCCCCACTGTCACCAGGGCAAACACATACTCCATATCATTTAGTCATCCCTTCTTTAATGGGTACAGCACAATGCTGGCCCAAATCTCTACTTTCCCAGGATACATGTATGCATTGTGTGTCCTGAATGGACAAAGCTTTTTCTATGCTGGCCAGCGTTTTTCATTTTAGGATAGGTCATGGTTGCGCTAGTTTTAAAGAGAAGAGGAAAAGCTGTGATGTACATTTTTAACACGCCGGAATATGTTACTTAATAAGATGCTTTCCCTAGAAATTATACCCAAGATAATAAATTCAAATATTTATAAAATGATAAAAAATAAATCATATACGAATATCTTTTCAAACTGTTATAAAAATGTGGGTTGTAAAACAACTCGTTGTCAGAGTAAGAAAGCTGTTCGGCAAATTTTAAACCTACAATTAAAATGCAGACTCACTAAAGCAATCGTTTTTGGCAGATACGTTGCTTTCAAAGGGCCTATTAAATATTATTCTTCCCACTGGCATTTACAGGAGATAGTATATACATCTGCTAAAATGTATTTCTGTATTCAAAGTCATAAAATAAGCTCATGTCTTTACAAGTTGGAAAATTTTCAGCTGACGTCTTAAAGTCAGTAACTGACAACTTAAAAAATCTTAACTTATATTATATGTAGTTCATGAATTCATATGTCAGCACTTAATCCAGGGCTCTTTTATAATGACTGGCTTTTTAGTACATACCAGTAAAAGGTAAATACTATTTAATGTAAAAACATTAAGAACCTACATAACAAAAGGTTTAATCAGTCATTTTCATGCCACACAGAGATTGAGAGCACTTTAAGGGAAGCATTGCATTAAAACCACTGGCAAGAATAGAGTGGAGGTCATGCAGCTCCCTATCCCCCCCGGGCTTACAGATTAAAAAAAAAAAATGCTATGTTGGATACAATTCTCTACATGCAGCTTTGCTTTGATGCGGGTGAATTCTGCTTTTGCTTCCAAACCTACAGATGAGAAATATGAATCGACATCAAGCAAAAGCTTTATAAAGAAGACTTACATAATTTCATTTGTCAATTTTCAGACAAAATTAATCAAAAGCTCAAAACAGTCTGTGCGTGTGACTAAAAATAGATGGTTTGATTTATGAAGGGTCTATTGTGTTTACAAATTAACATTTACTTCGTTTTTTTGTTTTTATTTTTTTACTTTTGCTTTAATTAACTTATTTTTCAAAGGCTTGCCACTTTGTTCTAGAATTGAAAAGCTTTGGCTTTGCCTTTACAGTCTGTCTGCAATAAAGTATTATTCATATTTGCATCAATAGTTTTTTATCTACCTTCTTATCACAAGACTACCACTGTGACTTTCTGTACAAAATAAACCCACACCTTATTATTACTTCAACATACATCAAATACACAGATGCGTTCATGTGCTTTACTGTTAGAATTCCATGGACAGAACCTGATTTTTATTGGTCCACCGGGTTTACAGACCTGCCAGAATATACTGTACTAAAAAGACCACTGAGCATTTTCATTCTCACAGAAATTATTAATACCAAAGGTGTTTTATTAGTATTGTTTAATGACTAAACTTAATCAGTTTTCAATATTTATTTTCGATCAACAGGCTTGTTTTTTTTTAATGGGTTCTTAACTAAATACACAGCCTGTATCCTGCACTGTTAATGCTGTCTGACCACAGAGTTTTAATAAAACAACATATATGCAGGGCCGCACGGTGGCTTAGTGGCTAGCACATTCGCCTTTCAGCGCTGGGGATTTCCAGTTCATGCATGGGTTTCCACCGGGTTCCTCCCACATTCCAAAAACATAAAGGTAAATTGAATGCTCTAAATTGCCCTGTATAGTGTGTATGTGGAGTGTGAGTGAGTGTGTACCCAGAGATGGATTGGCGTGCTGTCCTGGGCAAATCTGCCCAG
>JAOUQT010046265.1:0-10944 GCA_025769995.1 Xyliphius kryptos
TCTGTGGAGGTACACTCGTTTGTGTAGAGTGAGAACAGCAGAGGGGAGAGAACACAGCCTTGTGGAGCTCCTGTGCTGATGGTCCTGTCTATTTAACTTCAGTGCATCTAAGATTTGAACCCACAACCTTCAGATTGATAGTTCACAACCCTAACCACAGAGCTAGATTATTATTGTAATTAATCTTTCTTGATCATTTAAAGTGATTATTAACAATTTAAATGTTGTTAGTTAAAAAAAATCCTGATTCCATATATAATTTGAATAAAAGTTCATTCATTCATTGGAAAATAATAAATAAACTCTGATCTTCTTCTAGTGTCGTGGGGGTCATTTTGGGTGCTGGGCAAATACACCCAGAACAGTCAATTTACCTTCAATCTATATTTTTGGACCGTGGGGGAAAACTGGAGAACCCAATCCTGATATTACATTATTGTTTTATTACCGTCATTTCGTTATTAAGTATAAAAGTTCCTGGTATATTTATCTCTTTGCTATGAGATCAGTTTGCATAATTTCATCATTTTCAGACACTGCTTGTTAAAGTTGTCTATTTGTCAATGATGTTTAAGCAAAATATACCTGGAGGGGAAAGAGTTCGTTTTCTGCAGAGATTTAAGGCAGTTGAGTTTAAAAGCGTTTTTCTTTTTATAGAATGTGCTTTAAAAATCGATTGAGTCTATAATAAGTCTATACCAATGTGCCAAAGCTCTCACTGACAAAAAACACACCCTCCTACATTTGATGGTTTGTTTAAAATCACTATCAAATCAAAGAGTCCTCCAGTGTCACGCGCAAGACTGAAACTTTGACCATGCCCTTGAAAAAAATGGTTCTTTCTTTCCTATGTTTGATTGTTTGTTCATCATCGCCATCAAACGCAACGCTTTGGATGGATTATGGTCTTCGCACGTATTTTAAAACCTCTAAAACCTCATTTCAAAACAATTCCATTTACTCTTTAACGTTGTTATCAAGTTCTCCACCATAGCAAAGCATGGATATTCTGCTAGTAAATAATAAAACATAATGAATGTTTGTCCTGTAATATAATTTCTCTAAAATGCTACACAATATTGTAAATGTAACAGATAAAACCAGCCTGAAAAAAGTAGGAACATTTTGTAAAATGCAGGTTTAAGGATCTTACTAAACCTAAAATCCAATAAAACAGCATTTTGTTTTATATTAAAGGCCTCAGTCTAACTTGTGGCTCCCCAAATCATATTAAACTTTATAAAGACATTTAAACATTTCTCAATTCATGCTTAATAAAAAAAAATCATAATGCATAATATTGTGAAAATATTTATTGCTCAAGGCCAGAGTGTGACTAAAATTCGGTGAGCAACAGTCATGCTTATGTGTTAAATATAATCATATGTGCTCAGGATTTTTTTTTTTGGAAACTTAAAAAGTGACACCGTGTTCTTTGTGCCTTGGTATAAAATAACAAACAAATGTTATCAGCAAAAGATGCAAAAGCCATCATCTGTGATGGTATGGTGTCTCAGTGTCATTTTGTAATTGAGGACTTTCAGTGATGGTACCATTGTTGCATAGGCATGTATGGGATTGTATGGACTGTGCTGCTTTTAATGTTTGTTTTTTCAGAAAGTTCATGGTTGTATCAAGCCTTATTTTAGAGGCTTCATACAACAGTGTTGCTTTATAGACACAAAGTGCATGTGCTTGTTTGACATTCCTGCAGTTAAATTCTATCTTCTGTTAAAAATGTATGCTGCCTTTGGTAAGTCATAGTGACCACAGACAACAAAAAATGTAATTTAATTATTATATTATATTCCAAATTGATTAAAACACAAAAATCAAGGAAGTTATACAACACAATAATTTACATGCCAACTTACATGATCTTTAATTAATGAGTAAAAACACTGGCTTTTTTACCTTGAGCGAATTAGCAGCTTACAGTCGTTTGATTGCATTGTTGCAACGTGTCCTAAACTTTTCAGAAATGGGGTTTGTAGTAGCTTAACATCCAAGTTAGCTGCATGCTGTTGTGCTAGTAGTCTGTACTCTGTAGTGCATGAAATGTTGTCTGTGTAAGTGCGATCTGATTACCTATTACTTGAGGTAATAATTCTTGGCTCATGTCCGACCTGGTTATTATGAGCCTTATTGACCTGCATGCATGGTCATCATTAGTATGTGACTTAATTATCTCTTGTGTCCAATTTGTAGTGCTCACACAGGTTTTGAACATCTTTATTTGACCGATCATTAATTCATTTAAAATAGTAGGTGTTTGTGCCTCTGACATTTCCTTTTACAAGCATACGTTTTTTAATAGTAACTTAAATATGGCATATTGCCGGCACAAATGTATAGTATTTAGTCAGCCACTGGTTGTGCAAGTTTATTACTTAGAAAAACGGGAGAGGTCTGTAATTTTTATCATGGGTTCTCTTCAACTATGAGAGACAAAATGTGAGGAAAATATTCAGGAAATCACTTTTTTTAAATTTTTAAATTATGGTGGAAAATAAGCATTTGTTTAATAACAAAACCTTTGTTACTCAAACATTTCCTCTAAGTCTTCACCAGGTTTGCACACATTGTAGCTGGTATTTTGGCCCATTCCTCCATGCAGATTTCCTCTAGAGTGTTTGGGGCTGTCGCTGGGCCAGAGTTTCATTTCCATCCACAAGTTTTGTATGGAACTGTGGTCTGAAGACTGGCTAGGTCACTCCAGTACCTTTAAATTATTTTTACAGAGCCACTCTTTCATTGCCCGAGCAGTGTGGTTCGGATCATCATGCTGGAAGACCCAGCCACAGTCCCTAAGGCTCTCCTTTATTGGAAATTTTGACTTCCAATCTCAAGATTCATGGCCCCGTTCATTCGTTTGGTTTAGTTCTCTTTATCAGATTTTCCGAGTTCTATAATTAGCTAGTGTTTAGGTCATGTAAAAATATATACAGTTTTAGGGGGTTGTTAATGAAAATATTTCTATTTAAACGCAGTTGATCACGATTAAAGGAACACTTATTATTTAGTAATGGGGTAATCTCTTTCTAAAACTGTCAAAGAAAAAAAAGCAACTAAAGGATGGGAAACTGATTATACTTGTACTTAAATCAAATCCTTGGGACTTGAATGAAACAGTACATTCAATTAATCATGAATTTTAACTGCTTACATGTAGAATGTAGACGTGCAAAGCTTAAAGGTCCAAAAAGTCAAATTTATTTATTTAAAGAGATCGTCGTCTCTGCAGAGGTTTGAATTACAAGCTTAATCACTTTCAAGTGTTGTTGTTTTTATCTATTTTTTAGTTCTCAGAACTATAACCTGATCTGTATTACTTGACAGTGAAACGTTAAATTTGTAAGTAAACGTCGAGAAAGATATTTTTGTTTTGATTGCCAACTAAAAGACAATAATTGTTTATTATCTCCTTTTATAAAATTGTATGCTTAAAATTAAGTGAGCTAGTTTTCGTTTAGTTGTAAGGTAACTTCGCATTAAAAATAGCAAAGTCAAGAACACTTAGCAATTTTGACTGAGGCTTAGTGCTTGACTAGCTGGTTACAGGATTTCAACAATTTCCTACAGTGTGCAATTTATTGGTTTCCACAAAAAAAATGGAAATTGCACTATCCAATTGGCAGTGTATAAGAAATATATGGTTAGTGCTATATCTCCCTAAATACAGCTTCTGGTGCACTAAGCTAAGGGATGGGTTTATAAGTTAGTGCAAGCACCTTGAACCTGTTAAAAACCCACCTTCAATACCCGTGATTTAAATTGATTAGGCAGTATGGTTTATCTTTTACATTTACACTTTTGTCAGGATCTTAAACCATTTCAAGACCATGTGGTCATGAATCATTACCAAGAACATGAATGTTAAGGGTCCCTTCCCTCCCTGGTCCTTACAGTCTCCAGATGTTAATCCTGTAGATTTAATGCGGAAGATGTTAAAATGGATTGTAAGAAAATATCCCATTTAAATGGGCTTATATTCCTGCAAAATAATTGCCACATCTAATTCAATTTATGTCATGAATAATTATTGTTTTTTTTTATATAAAGTTAAAGGAAACCAACATGCTACTAGATGAGTGTTTTATAATTGTGGCCATTTGTTGTCTGATAACGGTGTAAAATATTGGGTAGCAAGTTAATTTTGTTTTTGTGTGTCTGCATGCTACATAGGGAAAGGTGGCACAGACTGCTTGTATGTCAGCCTGCAAACACCTTGCCACTTCAATGATGCAGATGCTGCTGGATACTGAGCTCAAGAATATCAGCATGGGAGCCATTCAACAATTTAACCTAGATGTCATTCAGTGTGAACGTGAGTACTACAAAACAAGAAACAAGTGCTGATACACTACAGAACTTTTAACATATTGTGAGGTTAAGTACATGTTCCTCCAAACTGACATAGAAATTGAATTTTCTATGGGGGCAATTTAGAGCAATCCATTTACCTAAAATCCATGGTTTTGGCTTAAAACCATTGTTTTGGACTCTTGAAGGAAACCCATGCGGATGTGTGGGAAACGTGCTAATCACTAAGCCCCCTAATGATTATTGTGGTAGAAAATGGGAAAAACATGTTCACCTAAAAATTTAGGTAGAACATAGCAGGATGCAATATGGCATGATGCTTTGATAGTTGTCTAGTCAGAACGAAAAGCTGTCTGTGAAAGCACTTTGAATATAGGACTTGATCATGTTCCATTAAGGCTTTTCCCTATGTGATTTCTGAATTGTGAACTGCTAAATTTAAAGTTTTAAACCCCATTTTTAAAAATCACTGTATATAGTTCAGTAGATGATGAACTGATCTTTACATTTTTTTTGTTAATGTTACACAAGATAATTGATTTATTATGTATTCTTTTAAATCTTTTAATAAAAAATTGCACCATGCTGATGTTTAGTATTCATATTTGAACTGGGTGAATTTTGCATACCTCAGCACAACTTTCCACAAATTGCCACAAATTTCAGAGCTATGCATATTTAAAACCTAGTTCCAGCCATGGACTTTGAGTTATAAATGACTCCCACAAAGCAGGTAGAGGCTCTACGAAGGGTGTTATGGACGGTACCTGTAACTGGGAGGAAGGTCAGGTAAACGGTGGCACCTGCCTGCTCATCACCTCCTTATCCATAACTGGAGAGCTGGAGACACGTTAACCATGCATTTATGTAAAGCACAGTGCTTTCCAGGTCTCCAGCCCTTTCGCTCCTCCCCTCCGTGCAGCAACATTTCATTGTTATGGAGAGAGACATAATTAGCACAGTAAATCCACGGCAAGTGCCCTCGTTTACCTTACATGTCTTCCAAGCCTGCCTCCTATCTACAAGCTCACCTCATCACACACACGCACCTCAAAAGTTTTTTCAGATATTTGAAGCTTTTTTTTTGTATTGTGATTAAAAAATGGCTGGTAACAAGAATGGTGTAGGTGAAACTGAGTATTGGGGGACTGAGGAAAACCTTCTAACATAACTTTTCATTGTTTCACTACAAATGCAATTCTGTGGTGTTTCGCCGAAATAAGCCTCCAGGAAAAATTCAGCATTTAGGAGGTTGCGAAGAAAATCAAAACAACTTGCATTGCTTTTTCAAAACAAATCACGTGTTCTGATATAGGAACTTGAAGGTTGATGCTCAACCATGATACAGCATCCCAAGAACAATGAAGGAATAAGGCCTTGTTTAAGGATACACATTGGTGGTCTTGGGATTTAAATCTCTAACCTTCAGACCAATAGCCCAAAACTTTGAGATATTTAGTAAAAGCATGAGACAATTACATGCTGGGATCTTTTTAGAGTTTTTGTAATATCTGCTGTCACCAATTTAACAAAAGAAATGCGGGGGGTTTCTCTGCCCGTCCAGGGAAGAGTGTTTTAGGCGCAGGTATAAATTGGACTGGGTGCATATTCACTCACGCAGCCACACACACACAAACATAAACATTGTTAGGCTATTTAGAGAATTCAATCGGCCTTAAATGTTTTTGGACTGTGGGAGGAAACCGCAGAACCCATCGGACAGCCACACGGACACAGGGAGAACATTAAAACTCCACCCAGAGCTGGATCCCCAGCGCTGAGAGGCGAACGTGCTAACACCTATGCCACCGTGTCACCCCAAACCGAATTGTTGAAAGTTTAATCTTTTGTCACTGTATGTATTGTTGAAGATAATCAGCTTTGCAATCGAAGTATTTTAAATGAAGCTTACATTTACATTTAGTCATTTAACTGATGCTTTTATCCAAAGCAACTTATAAGTATCCTGCTTGGTCAGGGCTTAGATCAAAGGGTTGATCAAGGACTCACATTGGTTATGTGGGTTTAAAGTGTGGGTTAAAACCTGGGTTAAAAGCTTAAATCTTGAGTTTAAAAAATTGTGACAAATGTTTAATATTGCTTGTTTTCAGGACTAGATTTCTGTTTAAGCACATACATAATCGATTTGTTTAAACTTGTTATTTTTAACCAATCATTGGATTTTTTTTAACTGGAAGTAAATTGTCATTTGTCCTTTAGAGGTGTGGTGCACCTAGTAATTGAATGGCAATATTTTATACAGCCGGGAAACTCCGGGAAATTTTGCTGCTATAAAAACGGCTTTTACAAACCTTGATATAAACAAGGCCACATATCGGACAGCATGTGGAGCATATGTAACTTTTAAAAATACTTAAAATTTTGCCTAGATTTCTACAGACAACAGTTTCACACTTTATGTCAGCAGAAGCATGACTTATTTTGGTTGTACAATTGTTATGATTCATGTAACAGCCGGGTCACATGATGTCTTTGTTTAAAAACTCATTATTTTGCAGTATTTTCCACTTGCTGTATACAAGTCATAATTAATGGCCGCTAAAACAGGCATTTGAGCTCAATCTTAGGTATTGTATTGCTCTACCCCCAGAGACAAAAAAAAACCTGATCCAACAAAAGATACTCTATTAATCAGTTCAAGGCCATGTGGGCCAGAGGAAGGAGTTGTGATCAGATTCTTGCTGGACAGAGACAGAGATAGAGGAGCTGGGCCTTATGTGTCTTGGCTATTCAAGCATTCATGTGCTACATCACTGTCACATGTGGAGAACGCTGGTGTGTGGGTGTTTGCAGCTTCCCCTGTAGAGCCCTGAAGCAGGTATCATTGGGGTGAATTAGAGTTCATACCAAGGTTCATCAGCACGGCAATGGCAGAAGCTTAATACCTGAAGCTTGCTGTGAGCAGAAGACAGATATCAGCTTGGCATTTCACAATACAGCTGAATTCCTTAGTATTTTAAATTCAATCTGACAAAAAACTGTTCAGGTTTAATATTGGTGATCTCTGGCTTTTAAAATAAATAAACACTTTTCTCTGTGTTGACTTGAGTGGCTGCTGTTATTGTTGGTTCTTTGGAGTTGTTAGACATGGTTGGAAAGGTGTTATGAATCGTAAAAATTGATCAGTGGCGTTACTGATTCAGACAAGTGTATGATAGTCCTGTATTTAATTCAATGGGTAAAGGTATGTTGACATTTTTAATTAAAATATTTTTAGTAGTAGTTCTAATAAGTGATAAACTTAATGCAACACCAGAAAAAAGGCATTTTATTAATGATTATAAAAAATTAGTTTATTCTTTAGTAATTAAGTGATATAATATTATATTATAAATAATATTGTCAATTAGACTGTTATTATTGAAATAATTTTTCTAAGGGCTGCTGGGTGTGTTGAGATCAAGGAACTTGCATACAGTGTCGCTCTCTTTAGGAAATTCTTATTTGTACAATAATAAGTGATAGTCGTCTATTTGCCTACTGTGCTTACACACAGAGTAATTCGTCCTTCACATTTAACCGAGCTGTGCTGTGAAACACACATATATACACACATAGTAGTAAAGTAAGTACATGGGCCTGGAGTGGTAAGCAGCTTTATATACAGCCATGGCACTTAGTGGGACCTGGAATCCAACCAGGGACAATAACAGTCAATAATAGTGTTATAAATATTATGATGATTATTATTACTATTAATAATATAAATATAAGTATTCCTTAATTCTGTTTATAGATCGATCAACAATAGATTCTGTTCTATTGCTACTTGTAGTTACAAAAAAAAAAAAAAACGATGTTGTTTTTCTTAACATTGATCACTATAAGGTAAAGAAGTTTAGTCAGTTCATTCTGTGGCCGAAAAGAACCACAGTGGTTGGAAAACTGTTTCCCCCCTTCCTCATTTCCTGTTTTTTTGCATGTTTGTCACACTTAAGTGGAAATAATCAGGCCTGGGTGTGGCTAGAAACAATGTACTCAGGTGTGATAAACCACAGTTAAAATATGTTTAACAAAGGGGGGCAATCACTTTTTCACACAGGGCCATGAAGGTTTGGACTCTTTTTTATCTCTTAATAATAAACACATTCATTGTGAAATTGCATTTTGTGTGTACTTTGACAACTATTTAAACTGGTTTGATGTTCCGAAACCATGTGACAAATGTGCAAAATAAAAAGGAAATGAGGAAGGGGGCAAAAACTTTTTTACACTACTGTATATTTTTAACTATACGGGGAGGTGTTACATAAATAAGTCTTAGACGTTAGAAAGTTGTTCCAAAAACATGGATTTAGGGTATATTTATTAATTCATCTTTCTCTTAATCCTCTATTAGGGTCGCGTTGGGGTTCCCCATGCCCATCCAAGGGAGAACGTCTTGTGCAATTGGCAGATACACCCAGAACAGAATCCATCGCTGGGCACACTCACAGAGTCACGCACACAAACTACACGGGGCAATTTAGAACATTTAATTTACCTTCAAGTTTTTGAAATGTCCTGGGTGTATCTGCCCAGCGCCCGAGACGTTCTCTCACTGTGATCCTAGTACAAGATTAAGAGAAAGATAATAAATAAATCAATAAATTAATATTAATAATACTTTTTTTATTTAAAAGTACAAGAAGCTTTATGAAATTAAACATATTTGACTTGAACAGTGATGTGTCTTGAACAGTGATGTGTTTTAAAACTAAAATGCTCATTTATGAGCAATTTATTATTTAAGAGGGTTTTTATATTCTAACCTAATCTCCATTCTCATTATATTTTACAGTGTTTGCCAGTTCAGAGCCTGTGCCAGGATTCCAGGGGGACACACTACAGCTGGCATTTATTGATCTCCGACAGGTAAACATTATGTACCAGAATTAAATTCTCGGTGTGGTTACCACATAAAGGTACATCTCATTATATAGGGTAGTGTACATTTCATTTATTTCTTTATTAGCTGTCACATTCTCTAATTTCTGGTTTGACTGCCGCTTTGATTGCGATATGCGTTTACCGTGGCATCATTTCCACAAGCGTCTGCAATGTTGAAACTTTTATTTATGTCGAGTTGCATTTTTTTTCCAAGATTGTTTTATTGACGATTGAGATTTGGACCAAGTATTCTCCAGCACATCCAGAGAGTCTTAGTGGGATTCAGTGTACTCCTAAGGCTACACAGCTGTTTATTCCCAATCCTGCGAGTTTCATTTGCATTGTGTCTATGAAAGAACATTGACTATTAAACATTTATTCTGAGTTCTGCTGTTGATGATCTAAAATTTCTTCTTCTTCCACATGTTTGGTCTGTCCCAGGTGGCTTGTGGCAAACCTAAAACGAGACATCTTTTTTTATTAATGGCTTTTTTCTTGCCTTTTTTTCCATAAAGGCCAAATTTGTGCAGTGTACAACTGATTGTTGTCGTATGGACAAACTCTTCTGCCTCAGCTGTAGAGCTTTGCAGTTTATCCAGCGTGATCATGGGCCTCTTGGCTGCATCTCTGATCAGTCTTCTCCTTGTTAGAGTTTAGCAGGAAGGCCGGGTTTTGATAGATTTGCAGTGGTCTGATACTCCTTCCCTTTCAATATGATCGCTTGCATAGTGCTCCTTGAGATGTTTAATTCTTGGGAAATATTTTTGTATCGGACCTGCCTGTGTGTTCCTTGGTCTTCATGATGCTCTTTACGCTTTAAACTAAACGCTGAGCCTTTCAGAGAGCAGGTGCATTTACACGGAGGCTTGATTACTCACAGATGAATTCTATTTATCATCATTCATTTGGGTCAATATTGGATCATTCAAAGATCCTCACTGAACCTCTGGAGTAAGTTTGCTGCAATGAAAGTAAAGGGGCCGAATAATATTGCACCCCCCACTTTTAAGTTTATTATTTCCAAGTTAAAAAAAAAAAAAGTTAAAAATATCCAAAACATTTCATTCCACTTCATGATTGTGTTCCACATTTTTTACAAAAAATTCCATATTTCATATTTTTATGGTTGAAGCCTGAAATGTGTCAAAAGGTTGACAAGTTCAAGGGGGTCGAATACTTTTGCAAGGCACGGTAGCTTAGTTAAATCCACATGGTTTGTATATGTACAGTGAAGCCTGAAATAATTCATACTCCTGGCAAAGTTTGTCTTAAAGTTAATTTTATTCAATCAAAAAGTTGTTTTTTTAACCGGAGAAGATGCAGGCTTTTTTTCCAAAAGATAATAAGATGGTGTACAAAAGACATTATCGTGGAAACACATATTTTTTAGCTTTAATATACGTTTAAAAAAAAAAAAGTCCTGTACCAAAGGGAACATCTGGTTTCGTCAACTTAACAAGTGAAAATCATTAGTTCTCTGTAACATGTCAGGAAAGCATTATATAGTTATATAATAATTATATAATTAAATAAATGTCTTTCTGAAGAAGAGTGTGCATAGGAAAAGACCCAGAACTAAAATGTTGTGAAAAGAGGAATCGTCAACGATCAAGGATCCCTCTTTCTGTAATCTCCCCTTTTATTTATATATATATATATATATATATATATATATATATATACTTATTTATATATACAGTTGAAACCAAAAGTTTACATACACTATATAAA